>JAMKQA010062599.1:0-12667 GCA_024699735.1 Posidonia australis
GGTGGAGATTTGTTAGAATTGACTTGTAAATGGGTAATTACCAAATTACCCTTTGGGTGATTAAGGTCTCTTAGGGTCTTTCTATAAATACCTAAGAATCCTAATCACTTGTATTATCTTCTTCCACACTTTCTCATAGTAAAACACACCTCCTCTCTTTCTCTGCCCGTGGAGTAGGCATTGCCGAACCACGTAAATACTTGGTGTTCTTGTGTTGATTGGTTTGTTTGTGACATGAATCCCTAACACCTTTTCCATTAAGAGTGCTTGGTCTATCATATCTAACAAGGGTAGTAGAGACAATAGATGGAGATGGATATGGTCATGTGTTATGCCTGCTAAGATTTCTATTTTCCTATGGAGGATTGTTTGCAATGCCATTTCAATTGATGTGAATGTTCAATCCAAATCAGTTCACTTCATATCCAAATGCAGTTGTTGCCTTGATGCTCTGATTGAATATTTAAATCATTTGCTTCTACATGGGTAGATGGGTTCTAATACCTGGTCGCTCTTTTGCCAAGTCCTCCATATGCAGGTTTATGATGATGGTAACACTACCATTTCAACTTGGCAGGAGGTTGGATGTATGGCCTCTTACTGGCATGCATTGATTGGTTTTCTTCCTGGTTTAATATGCTAGCACATATGGAAAGAGTGATGTAACAGGAGGTTCTCAGACAAATATAGAGGATGGCGTCAAATAACTATGGAAATCATTAATGACTGTAACTTTCTGCTTTGTCACAAAAGCTTCACTTTATTTGGGGGTCAAGCTTCATCGATGCGGTTGGTTGGGTTCAAGGTTTCGTCGTCCCTCAACATCCGTTGCTTGGCTGTCTCATGGAGCCCTCCGAGAAATGGATTGAAATCCAATGTTGATGGGTCTACCTCGTCAATAGGTGCTGGAGTGGAGGCTTGGTAAGGGATGCGACTAGCAATGTCAAAATTATATTTTCTTATTTAGATGGCAATGTTACCAATAATGAGGCTGAGATATGTGCAATTTGGGATATCCTAATCCTGTGTGAGGCTCATGGTTTGCATGAGACAGAAATCGAATCTGACTCTTTGCTGGTGGTGAATATGTTAAAGAGGAAGGTCTTTGTTAGCTAGAGATGTTCTATCTGGTAGCAGCGTATTGTTAGGAGATTCGATATGAGCTTCTCCCATTGTTACCGAGAGGGGAATGCTGCAAATGATTTTCTTGCAAAGGTAGGTGGCCATCAATAGCATCATAAGTTTTTTTCTAGCCTCCAACAACTGCCTAGGGAGCTTAAGAACATTTGTAATAAGGATAGATGGGAGATTCCTAGTTTGCGAACTAGAGGGGGTATAGGTTAGTCTTTTTCTCCTCTTCTTTTTTCCAAGGGCATGAGTCTTAGAGATGTGTTTTTTCAGACTAACCAATGGACTGATGATTGATGGGTCAATATCCTCTTTGTGAGACGTACCATTATTCTTGTAAGTTGTTATTAAATTAATAAAAAAAATTTGATTGCCCAAAAAATAAAAATCTGTTGATTTCAATATGACTAGTTATGTAAAGTATATGCACTTGCAATAATTCAAGTCTTAGGTATAAAAATTCTTGATAATCTACAATGTCCATTTTTTATTCATAATCGTCTATCAAATATTCTTATCATATTCGTATTCATATCTATTTTTTAAGGATATAGATATACACTATTGAGATCCAGAAGACATCTGTATCCATATCCATATCCATAATTTGAAAATGAAAATGGATATGATGGCATCTATATCCATACTATATCCAATCCATTTGTACGTTTAGCTAATCTCTATCATCAAGCTACCATGTAACACCTAAGGTGCAGGTTGTCAATGTGGGTTCTAGGGACGTTTTTGTAGCCTAGAACGTTGAATGTTATAAAATATTGTTTTGCGATTTAGTTCCCACTTTATTTTATTTTCAGTGATTGGAGTTGTGAATCCTGTTGGGATGATTTGTATTTGATTACATTTAAATGTAATATTCTTCTTGGATAATCAAAGTGATTTTGTGATTATTTCCTCTCTTTGGATTCATTGTTCGATGTACCTTGAGGATTTCTTTGACTTGGTTTGCCCCATGAGTGCATGGAATACGAGATAGACAAACACAGTTGTACTACAGTACCATCCTGTGTTGGCATGAGTCTTTGGGTATCCACTCCTTTACAACATTACTCATGAATAGTGTTGCATATGAATACTTATAAAAGGGGAAAGAGGGGAGGCATCGAGGGCACACCTGCTGCTAAGAAAAATTCTAGAGAGAGATAGAGAGAAGAGATAGTGTGAGAGAGAGAGATCTAGAGAGAGTTTGAGAGAGGTGGGATTGAGGAAGTGAGTGAGAGGGAGGTGTTGGTGAGGGCTTATACGCTAGGGTAGACCACAAGTTGCTGTGTGAGCCACCGTCGTCGTTGAACACCACTACTACTTCATTGTTGCAGCCATTGTGCGTTGTAGGGATGAGACTCCGATGGGGGAGAGTGCATGTTACTGTTGCTGTGTAAGCTACATGCCCTTGCCAAAGATTTCTTTATCTAGCTAATATAATGTTTATTTGTTATGATTGTGCCTTGGAATTCTATGTGGGAATCCCGTACTAAGAATTCCAAGTGGAAATTTGGTGTTGGCAGTGGTTGGTTGCTATGTGTTGGGTTCATATGAGAACCCATTTGTGATGGTTAATATGGATGTATGGATTTGATTGTGTTTTCTATGCATTTATAGTGGATTTCCTTGGTTTTTGGTTTTCCCAATGTTGTGTATGATATGTTTTGTAGGGCTTTTGGATTTTTTGGAATTTGGCGAAATACACCCTGGTTCTTTGTTAGTACAACTACTGCACTGAGGGCATGGGCCCCTAGCATGGATCCCTAGCGTAGGTTGGCTGCATGGCCCCTGGTTAGTGGGTTTCTAGGGTTTTTTTGGTAGTGATTTGAGATTCATCTTTAAATGACTTTCAAATGGTTTTATAAAAGAAAAATAAGAAGAGAAAATGTATAAGAGTTGCAAAGGTTTTGGAAAAAAATTTCCATGATTTTGAGGAACCAATAGGTTGAAGCATCTGGCTGAAGGACCAAGGATGACTGATACCCCTAAATGGTTGGGAGCCAGTTTCCTAGGATGAAGTTCATATGGTTTTCATGGTTTTCAAGGAGCCAAGAGGTCCAAAGGATCGTATTGATAGACTAAGATCGATAGATATCTTTGAAGGGTCAAGTACGAGTTCGAGGTTGAGATTTGATAATTTTAGAGGTCTAAAAGATCATAGGTGAGGATTTGTAGACCAGAAGACCAAGGGTGAGGTCAGGACAGAGAGGGCTAAACAATTTGACCAATAGACTAGGGATGAGTGATACCCTTAAAGGGTCGAGAGTTGGAAGAGTAAACATAAGGTCATAGAGAATTGTACTAGTGGGACCAATGGTAAAAAAATTGTTTGGTTGGTCAAGTGCAATAGTCCTTAGGACGCTGAGAGGGCGAACCCTATGTGTGTTTTGTTTTGTGTGAACTTTTGAGGGTTCTTAGAGTATGATTGAATCCATCGCAAGGAGCATCTACATAGGGTAGCTTTACCGTGGCAGTATAGAATACCTTGGCGGCTACTTGTGAGCCAATATTAGTTGCTTGGTGTCGGACAACACAACAAATTTTCAAATGTGTGTGTGAGAGTGTGGCTTTGATGGACTTATGACGGTTTTAGACTTGATTTGGCATAGAGTAGCCATTTCAAGTATGACAACCCATATTTGAGGTAGCATATTAGGTTAGATATTTAATCTAGAATTTGAGTGTGTTGGATGCAGAATATGGTGTGTCTTATACTAGATGCATACCAAGCAGTGTTCTACACTTGAAATATTAATATTTTGGATTTCAAGGTGTTAGATGCAGCATGTATCACGTCTTATGTTAGACGCATGACAACACGCGTATAACAACCCAAGTTGCATCCAAAAGCTTCAGCTACCTATATACGAGGCATGGTGGTGGCTTCTCCAAGAAGAGTTCTTCTGCTTCTTCTCTCCATCTTCTTCCCTAGTCTGGCATCAGGATTTATAGGGATTTCTAGGGTGTTCCATGGGGGAGGGGGGGTGAGAGAGAGAGAGAGTTGAGGGCTTGTTTAAGGAAGGGAAGGTGTTCTTGTTGGGATCCTTGTCCCATGCATGTGGCTACGATCATCGACGTAGAGCTCCAACAACCACCAATGGCGCAGACATTGTGCTTAGCCAAGAAAACCAAGGGAGAAGGTGCAACATCCGTTGGGACTAGGTTAGCATTTGGGTCCCATGGTTTTTACACTTTCTTCTTCTTCCTTCTCTTTCTTTTAGTGCACACATTGATCTTGGTATTTTTTTTTTGTGTTGCACAAGTTCCTATGGAGTGGTGGAGGCTAGAGAGAGGAAGGAACGGTGATCAGGTCTTGGCTAGGAGCTCGGAAGTTTGTGGGAGCTTGCTTGGAGTTGGGTGTTCCTTGATGCAAGGTACACACCCTTTAGAGTATTTTTTCATGCCTTATTGATGAACTTTTCTTGCTTACTTGCCTTGAATGGATTGAGGGGTAAATGATCTTGAATGGCATGTGAATTGTTGGAGTTTCCTTAATATATAGAGTTTGAGCTATAGATGAGCTAGGAGGTGTTTTCCATAATTTAGTATTGTAAGTGTTTTGTGTGCATTGATTGGTTATTCAGGGGCATAGTTTGGGGGGTAGGACACAGATCTAGCTATGTCCTACGTTGGACGCAAGCCAACTTGTGTCCTACACCCTAGTTACAAAACATGGAGTTCTGGCAAGCTTTGGGTGTTGGTTCTTGTTGGTATTTGGCCTTATGGTTGAATGGAATTGCAAGGTTTTTGCTCTACCTTTTAAGTGGTCCCTTTTAAGTGAATTTTATGTCTAGAAGGTGTGTTTTCTCTTCAGTTCCTATTTCTAGATGTTTGCTTAGATTATCGTCGTGAGTAGAGCAAAATGCTCTGGAACTCAGACTTTCCCAAGGTGTGGTTTAGTTGCACAGTTTTGGCCTGACAAAGGAGCTATCTAGGCCATGTTTTGAGCATGTTTTTAGTATGTGAATTCAAAGGGTTTTCAAAGTGATTTGAGAATATAGTAAGAATGTTTTGGAAATGATTTTTTCAAAGGATTTGGAATGAGAAACAGAGTTTTGTGACATTTGGTCATAGCTTTCCGTGCAATGTTTGGCATGTTGTTTGTGATACTTTTGAGATGATTTTCAAAATGTTTTTTGAAATGGATTTCCAAAAACGATTTGGAAAAGGATATGCATAAGTTTTGCAAAGGTTTTGAAAAGTATTTTCCATTGATTTTCTATTTGTGGAGACCAAGAGGGTATATGATTGTGGTGGTGGATCCAGAGGATATGATACTTTTGGAGAAGTTGAGCACAAACAACATGCCTAAGAGAGGACAGCTTGCCCGAGAAGGGTGAGCAGCTTACTCGAGGAGGGTTAGTGCTATGAAGGTCCTATAGAGAGATAAGACATCGGGACGGGTAGGCTCCTTATAGGATGGCTTGTCCGTGGCAGTGCAGTTTGGTAACTACTTGTGGCCAGTGTTAGCTGCTTGGTGCTGAGCAACACGACACATTGTTAAGAGTCCTTCTATGAAGTTGGACTTCAGGATGGATGGGTTGAGGCTTGTTTATGGTAGTGTAGTGGCACTTCAGCGGCTGCTTATGGCCAATGTTTTGTGTGTGGTAGTTGTGAGTGTGCTATTTGCGATAGAGAGCATTTAGACACTAATGGTTGTTTGTTCTGCATAGAGAGAGTGTGTGGGTTCAAGCTTTGTGGTTTGATAGTTTTATGTTGGTTCTGAACTTTACTTGGCAAGGAGTAGGCATTTCAAGTGTGAGTAAAAGTTTTTAAAAGATGCATATGATTTCTATTTGAAAGAAAAAGAAAAATGGTTTTGAAAGGTATGTTTTAAAGGTTTTGTTGCTTATTAGGTGGTAACGGATTACCTTACAATGGTTTTCTAGCATTTGGGTGGGATGTCTGAGCTTTATGACTTTTGGTATGGTTTTGAAGTTGGTTTCTCAGTTGTGAGTTCTGGTTGTTGCCTTGTCATCACTTTATGGCATCTAGGTGAGATGCTTGAGTCTTGTTGCTTTCGGCATGGTTACGCCTGACTTTTCAGAACTTTTTGAGTAGTCTTGTTGTGGTTTTTGGCAAAGAGTATTGATACCCTGGTTGTTCTGAGTACTGAAACATGAGTGCTGGCTGGACCTAGTGGCGAGAAGCCTCTAGTTGTTCTAGGCACTGAGACTAATACGTCATGAGGGTAGACCCTATGGTGTTGTCCTAAAAGAGGTCAACTTATCCAAGGAGGGTGAGCAGCTTTCTCAGGGAGGATTAGCTTTGTGGAGGAGTTTGGCCTTAGAGAGGTCAGCCTGCCTAAGGATGGTGAGGGGCTTGCCTGAGGAGGGTTAACTTTGTGGAGGACTCCAAGATAGATAAGCTCCTCATAGAGTGGCTTGTCTGTGGTAGTGTAGACACCGTTAGTCACATCTCGGTGGACTGCTTGAGTCTAGTGTTGGTTGCTTGATGTCGGGCAACATAACACACTATTATTTGGTTTGTTGTGGTTATAGTTTTCTGAGCATTGATTCAGGTAATCAAGCTCTAGTCTAGAGAAAACAGTGGTTTCTGAGCTGTGGCTTTGTGATTGTTGTTGTGGTGTTCTGAGAGGACATTCAGACACCATTGGCTGTCTTATCTACACAAAGAGAGTGTGTGGGTTTTGACTATGTGGTTTTGGTAGTTTTTTGCTGGTCTTGGGCTTGAGTTGGCAAAGAGTAGTCATTTCAAGTGTACATAAGAGATTTCAAAACATGCATATGATTTTGGTTTGAAAGAAAGAGAAAATTTGTTTTGGAAGACATATTTTAAAGGATTTGTTAATTGCCAGGCAATAATGCATTACATTGTTGAGGTTTTCAAGCAACTAGGTGAGATGTCTAAGTTTTGAGGCTTAAGTGTGTTTTTGGAGTTGGTTTTCTAGTTTTGAGTTTTGGTTGTTGCCTTGTTGTGGTTTTCTGGCATCTAGATGAGATGCCTGAGTTCTACTGCTTTTGCCGTGGTTACGCCTAGCTTTTTGATGTTGTGTTGCTAAGTTGATTTTGGTGTGTATCTAGAGTGGGTGTGTGCTAGGTGACTTTTCAAGTGGTCACTCATGTATGCTTTGTTGGTATTTTTTGCAAGTGCATGATAGAGTAGGAGTATTGCTAGTGCACATTGAGAAGAGTCACTCTGTCACATATGAAGGATCTTGGGGTAGGTAGTTTATTTATTTATGTTGTTTATAGTAGTTCTAATTTATGCCTTAGATTTAGTTTCCTGTAATGATATTTGTTGAAAAAAAAAATGTAGTTAGGATAGGGTTGTCAGAACTAGGGTTGTTACTTGGGATCTTATTTAGATTTGTGCATATGCAAATGTGATCTTGTCTATATTGGATCTATGAATGTGATTTACATGCTTAATGTCATGATGGCTATCCAATGGAAATGTAGTAAGTGGTGCAAATTGATTTAGGGACATGGGCGTTTCTCTTTTATGTCTTTCAGTCCTTGTTTTTAGGAAAGCAATTTTGCAATGGATTACTTGGCTAAATAAGGTAGCATGTCTTAGAAGGATATATTGTGCCAAAGCTTTAATGAACTGTCTAGGGAAGTGTGTGGTTTATGCAACCTAAACAGATGGGGGATTCCTTCAATTCATCAAAAGAAAAAACCTTGATGGATTATCCTTAGTATGTGGGATTCTAGCTTGTTGCACTATGTCGAAGCTGAGTACTTCAATAACTACCTGCTCCTTTCTCTTTTTTCCTACAAGGATCCTTAGTATCTCTTTTTTGGGATTTGAGATAGAAGTTATTCAGATAGATTTGTACACTACATATGTGTTACCCCTAGTTATTGTTGATTTCAACTATTTGTTATTTCTTATTCTAGCGTAGGGAAACTTTTTGTTTAAATAATTGAGCATGTTGTGATCTCACTTTTAATGATATAATAGTAAACTTATTTTTGTTAATCCTTCTTCTTAGGTTAAGAAGGGATTCAATAAGTCTTTAAAAAGTATATGAAGTAGGGAGAGAGGTAATTGATGTTCAAGGCATTTCACTTCAACTCATGTTATGTATTTCTTTCTAGTTTTAAGTTGTGTTTGAATCAATGTAAAATTCTCCAAAAACAACCTATTTGACCAGTGAAAGCCTTAGGTTAACCCAATAAATTATTTGGGTTCACACTTGGCTCAACTGTAGTCACTGATGGTGCTTTCTCCAAGCACCAAGAATGGTCAATCTTTGTGGGGACGTGGCCCAAGTGTAAGGATCCAAAAAGAGTGATCACTTTAGAATCGATCAACCATTTTAGGTCTCATTGATATAACACCATAGATATAATCCCATATTGATTAGAAAATATCAGAGCTTGGATCAGTGTCGTTATGATTATGACCTTTGATAAGGACATTAGATGTTCAAATGAAAGAGATTGTATTACTCCAAAGTTAATCTCATAGTATTTAGAAAAGGAAATAAGTAGACTAAATAAAAACTAATATATAGTAAAAGCACTCTTAATTAAAAAGCAAGTGATCTTGCTATTTTATTGAAGGAAAAAAGTTCATCAATAATAGGTAAAAGGGAAGAATGACTTACAATCGGATGATATGGCAAATGGAAACATTATTTTCTGGTTTACAGTCACATAAAACGGAGGGATTTAAGCCATAGTTTTCAGGAAACTCCTTCGTCAACTCATCGGCATCGGTTGCATTCCCGCTGCATGGGTCACCGGTTGTGTTCCAAGCCAACTTGGACATGGCAGATGAGATATTCCATTTCCTGAATATTGTATTCAACGCTCGCACTATCCAATATTATTAACCATGTATTAGAAAATGATAGCATACCCCATCCAATTATTAGCAAAACTACTACTACGAAGGAAGTTAGCGAGTAATGGTCTGAAAATTGAGACAATGTATCATTGTCACAGTGGTTGAGAGAACTTTAAACTTACCACAGATCTCGAGTTCGAATCCTAGACATACTTAAAAAAAAATTATCATTTACAAAAAAAAAAATGGTCGGAAAATTGCCTTTACAAGTTACATGCTATATATGGTGAGGCTTTACATTCTTTTGATCAGTTTCAATTTTGCCAATTCTAATCTATAAGAAAGATGCAAGCTTGATCCCAGCTAGAGAAAGAACCACTCACTTCATTTATTAATCTTTAGGAAAAAATAAAATCACAAACATAGAAGGAGATAACAACTATTAGAGTAGTTAAACACGGTTGTGATTATTATCTAGATTAGTTACAGTTATAATTAGTAATGGTGATTAATTACAGGTTATTGTAAAGTTGTTATGATAGCATGTAAATCTTTTTGCATGTAAATACAAAGCCACTCTTCGAAAATGAGTGCAAAGCTTTCTTCTCTGTTACTGTTCTCACAGCAACCAATGGTACATGTCTCTGAAACGTACTTTTAGGAGAATCCAATTTTTTTTATTTGTTTTGCAAAAGATGGGAAAATTTGCTTCTTAAATAACTCAATTATTAAAATCTGTTTGGTAAAATTTTTAAACAGTTTTTGAACATATAATTTCTCTTTAGAAGCTATAATGGTCTAACAATTCTATCAAATACTACCAGTTTCTTAGAAATATATAACTTTTAGAATCGTAATTCTTTTATATTTCTAGAAATTAAATTATAACACTTTTTAACAAGAAATTAACTTCTATATTTCGATTCAAGAGCTGAAGTTCTATCAAAATGGATCCTAAAGCTGCAGCTAGAAGGCAATTTTATATCTACTAATTTTGAAGATAATTTGCTATATATTACGTTAGTTGAAACAATTCAATAATATAGAAACAACGTACGAACTTTAAGCCTTACCTTCGCTTTCGTCCGTTTTGCGGATGGCTTGGGCTCCTCCATGGATGAAGAGAGTGTGAGCAAAGCACACGACCAAGACAACATGTAGTGGTGAAGACATGGAAGATGGATTTCTTGCATTCCACATTTCCTTCCTCCCGTCGAATTGGTTGATCGTCATTTGATTCTTTCTCGACAAAACACAAAGACTGCCTTCCTTTTATATATCTGTTCTAATATTAAAGACTGATAAAAGGGCTGATTTTCCTGTCGGATGATCGCCATTTGATCCAGTCAAACGTTTGTTTCAAGCTTCCTCCCATCATCCTACAGCATGCACTATTTTCCTTGTAATAATTGTACCTGTCATCTTCGACAATGACGTACCATACCACTCTCGTCTCGTTAGGAGGTGTGCTTGACTTCCATATGTAAACTGCACAACTAGTCATTGTACCATTAATTTGACTTGAATTTTGTCAATTCAAATTAAAATAGAAATAAATATTATTTATATACGACTCTAGATTAAATATACATTTTCAATTAAAGAACGAAATATGTGTTCTTCTAGAGCTAGCATTCGATATAATTAATTTTGTATGTAGGTGCAGTTAGATATTTGACTAGGTGCCGGAGAGCACGTAAGTTATTTTTAATACATACAAAATTTAACTCTGTTAGGACCACGCACTTGTATTATATTTGGACGTGATGTTACACCCATCGTGGACAAGTTCAACAATATCTAGGTTGAAAATGAGCAAGGATGGCTTGGCAGTGGTATGCATAACGTTTGCTGGGCATCTGAGTCACCATTCATGAGGATTAATAACTATTAGACCAAATTCATGTACCATTCATGTACAAGCATCCCATGTCGATCTTTTCATCAATAAATATTTTGTAATATGTTCACAGTTTTTTATTGTAATTTTTTGCCTTAAAGAAATTTTCCTACCTTGGGGTGGTGAATAGTTAGCTATTCCTCTAGATCTCACTATCACAAATTAGTTGTTGTTTGGCTGTAACGATCTATCAATTAGACCAACAAATTTTATTTTCAATCTACTACTTACTTGTACCACAAAAGAGATTTTATTAATTTGATTGATAAAATTGATCTACTAGACTGCTATTATTTGTCATAATTAGATTAAAAAAATAGTGTTTTGCATAGTTCTAATAGCTTTTAAAACATTAACTAAGCTCTACTATGACCGTCAATTATCCATTGCAATGTGGGCTCATGTGAGCCAAGAAGAATAATAGCCATTTGTATGATTATATTGCGGTCTGGGATCATGTGTCTTCTAATAGATTTAATATACTTTTTCATTTACGGAACAAAAATATGTGTTCTTCTGGAGCTAGCAATCAGTATATTATCTCTTCTAGAATCATGAATGGTTTGGGGGGTTTTGAAGTAGACTTGAGGGTCTATATCTCATGATTTTATGGAAATTTTTGATGCATGTTTGGAGGGTCCGATCGGGACTCCCACTGGGGATGATTTTTCACTGTCCGGAAAGGGGTGTGCCCTGTCTGCAAAGAATTCAATATGCCGAAATCCAAGTAGATTAAGATAGAACCTAGGGTTCGGTAGATCGAAATTTCACAGTCGACCGAAACAGAGGATTTCGGCATACTGAAAATGTTCGGTATACTGAAACAGGGAATTTCGGTATACCGAATTGGGGATTCAGTTTGTCATTTTTGCCCTGAACCTGATATGCTTAAATATGGATTTTAATGAATGTTAAATGGTTTTAATGATATGGTGGGTTTATATGAATGATGTTTCCCCATGTAATGACATGGAGGCATGTGGAACCCCAAACAAATGGATTTGGGTGTGGTTTTGGGGTTTAGACCCTATCAATGAATGAAAAAGATGGTTTTATGTGGTTTTAGGCATGAGACCCAATTTATGACTTTTAACATGGTTTTCATGGCTTGAGTTGGGACCCCAGTGGAGGGTCAAGTGTTGCAAGGAAATAGAGTCCTGCAACGAGAAGAAGGAAAATAGTTTTGGAATGGAACACTGATAATGTGGTTGCCGAGCTCATAGCGGTGTAGGCTGAGCCTGGGTTTCCATACCTAGTTGTTCGGGTCACCGACGGTGTAGGCTGAGCCTGGGTCGTTGTACCTAGTTGTTTGGGTCACCGAGCTCGTGGAAGTGTAGGCTGAGCCTATGCTTTTGAGCCTAGTTGTTCGGGTCACCAACAGTGTAGGTTGAGCCTGGGTTATTGGACTTAGTTGTTCAGGTCACCGACTGGGGCGTTAGACAGAGACGTATCCCCGTGCACTTATGAAAATGAAATTGAGGCCGGTTGGCCGGAGCAGTGACATCCCACACGGGGAATTTCATCGCGGCAATGCAGGAAGGTAGGGGAAGGATGTCCTCGCATACTACTTGAGTGCCTGGTTACCCCTGATCAAGGTAACAACAGTAAAGAAAAGTGGAAATGAAGAAAGAAAGAGGAATGTGATTTGCTCAGGATTGGACTGATGAAATGGTCCTAAAATCCTGAAAAGAAATGATGATATTTTAATCAGTTGGTTTTGAGCCTAATGGAGCATTGTGTTTTAGGCTGGATCTGGTCAGAAATGTGAATTTGAAAGTGTGTTTTGGGAAGAAATCCCAAATATTGAAAAGGAAAATGTTTTGGAAAATGAATTCTAAAAGGTTTTTGAAAGAAATGTAAAGGAATGTTTTGAAAGAAAAA
>JAMKQA010062600.1:0-15753 GCA_024699735.1 Posidonia australis
AATGAAATCTAAGTTTAATCTAATCAAATTCATATTTTAAACCAACCAAATCAAAATTAGAAATTAATTCAAATAAATCCAAAACCAAAAATCAAGAAAAGACAATTTAATCCATTTAAGATCAAAACAAATTATTTAATTAAATTTAAATCATACCTTAATCAACTTAAAATATTAAAACACAATTACTCAATTCAAATTCCCCAAATCAAATCAAAATTCATCAATTTAAACTTAATTTCAAAACACAAAACAAAAGGAAAAAAAGGAAAAATAAAAAAACCCAAACCCTAGCCCATTACGCAGGCCCACTAAGCCCAAATATTTCTTAAACCAAAAAAAACTATACAAAATGCAATAATATTTCCGGTGAGCTTACCGCCGGCGACCCGTGATCTCTGACGTCATCTGCGGCGTCATCTCCGGCGTCCAATTTCGCCATCTCTGGCGTCCAATCCTTGACGCCGCAATCTCCGAGCCTTTCCTCTTCCGGGGCGCCTTCGATCCAACGGCGCTGGCCCGAGGAGGAGGAGATCGACGGTGGAGGGAGCTCTCGCGTGAGCTCAAAAACACCCCCCACCGCCGAAGGAGGACTTTCTGACCTACGAACCTTCTGGCCTACGGACCTTCTGACCTACGAACCTTTGAATCACGAGCCTCCCATCCAGCGCAACCCTTGCCATCCCGGAATCCCCAATCGAGCATCACCGGAGTTGCCTCCAGCCATCACCGTCGACCCATTACGACGGAGGAGACACCCCGCGACAGGTAACCCCTTCCCCTTTCTTTTCCTCGCTTCTGTAGTAGAGATGTAGGGTGTTTGGGTCCCTCCTAGACCGCGGTAGAGAGAGCTCCTCCTCTCCTAGGCCGTCGTCGATTCCCCGCTGGTGGTGGGTTCAACCCACCGACGGTGTTCCTCAGGCCACCTGGCCTCCGATGAGGCCCCCCAAGGGCCTCCTTTTCCTCTCCTCTCTCCTCCTCTTCCCTCCTCCTCCTTTGGTTTCCCTCCATTCCAGAGAAGCCTACGCCGTCGCCGCTGCTCCATCACCGACGCCGTCGAACGCCGTCGACTGTCTACGAGGAGACGTTAGAGCACACCAGCCACCGACGCACCATACCACCGCTTCCGGAGGCTCCACCGCATCACTACGAGCCACCCCATGCCACTCCGCCGCCTCATGGACCACCGAGGCTCCCCGAAGACTCGTTGCAGTCCTCGCCGCTGACACGTAGGTGGGGGGAGCACCTCTGATCGCCCCGGAGCGCACCGAAACCGCCTGGAGCTTCGCGACGCCCTCTGATGCTTCCCAGCCCTCGCCGATCTTGATTGGAGCGCCGCGCACCTCCAGCCCATCGTCGTCGTCTTCCCAGGCGACGGCGGAGCACCTCGCCGGAGCGCGAGGTGGGGGGAGAGGCTCGGACCTCCCGAGCTCCAGTCGTCGCTCCTAAAGCCTCCACTTTGCCGCCGTGAAGCCTCCCCGGGTCCCCGCACGTCCCACCGCTCGCCTGGAAGTCTCTAGGTTGTCGCCGGAGAGATCGCCGGCGGCAGAGCGCCGGCGATCCTCCGGTGATCTTCGAAGGGGGTTAATTGGGCCCAGACCCCCTTAGTTTTAGTTTCTTGCAGTTAGGTCCTTTTTTATTTCATTTGAGTCCTTTTGTTTGTGATTAAGCCCCTTCATTTTCATAAAAGTTTTGTTTCTTTTTAATCCCTGTAAATATTGCATCTTTTTCCCTGTACTTTTAATTTTTATTTCATGTATGTTTTATCACATCTAGGTCCCTACTTCCATATTCCCTTTACATTTAAATCCTGGTTATTTGCATTTAATCCCTGAAATATTTTAAAATGAGTTTTTCCTTATAAAATTGCATTCTGAACCCTACAATATTTAAAAAACACACTGGCCATCATAAAATCAAATTTTCTTTACACTTAAGTCCAGACTTTTGCATTAAGCCCTTCAGAAATGTAAAAATGAGCTTTCACTGTAAATTTTGCATCTTTAACCTTAATAAATTGCATAATTACCCTGGCCCACATAAAAGCTCTGTTTTGTCACAATCAGACCCTAGAATTTTGTATTTAAGCTCCTGAATTCCCATTAAAGTATTTTTGAACATAAAATTTACATTTTGACCCTTGGATTATTTCTAAATTCCTCATTTAGGATTTTTAAATGTTTTCCATCATATTTTGGGTTATTTTTCACCCTTGTTTTGCATTTAAACATAGAATCCACTTGCAAATCATATTTTCACTGAGATTTGATCTTTTGCCCAGCATTTTGACCACATTTGCACATAAGTGTGAATTTTGCACTTTAATCCCTGACTTTTCAGGAAATTATCCAAGTGCAATTTTTGCATCCTTGTGCCACATTGACACTGGACCCATCATTTGCATGTTAGAATAAGGACCATGAACCTGTTTTTATCTATTTTCTCGCTCTTATCGCGAATTTTGCGTTTTAGTCCATATGTTTGCCATTTATTGCATTTATATCCTTTTGGTGATTTTTCTTCTCCCTGTTTCTTGCAAATGACATTGTCAAGACATTTAGCATTCATTTTGACATAACTTAGTCCATGCATCACTCCCATGCAAGCACTTGTCACATCTGGCCAGGGGAAATGACCAAATTGCCCCCATGCCAATTCTTGAGCATGCATCTCGATCTTGGCATTCAATCTTGCCATGGCATTCATATTAGCATAATTAGAGCATAAGCTAGGTTTAGCAAACATTCATCGAACCTTTAGCAAGCATTTGGACTAGAAAGACCAAGTTTCTCGGGTGTACGAGGGTGCCTAATACCTTCCTCGTGCGTAATAGGAATCTTTACCCATCCTCTGGTTAACAGACATCCAGCCTTCCCATCTGCATCCCATGCATTCATCCTTTTGTGGTTTTCCTCATGTTTCCCTTAAAAGACTAGGTGGCGACTCCTCCCCTTTTCTTTTTTTCTCTTATCCTATCCTTGCGCCTTCGCCATCCTGGCATGGCTGTGGTCTCCTCCTCCCCCCTCTTTCGGGTCGGGCACGGTCACACACATCTCAATATAAAAAAGCTTCATCTCTACCCTAGATCTAAAAGATTAGCCAAATATGATTACACAAAATCTCAAATTAAAAGAGAAAGAAGGAGGAGAAATGGAAGACATAATGAAAGGGAAAAAATAAAATTTTATTAAATAAAACCTGGTTACAATGCTGATCTTCTAGATCTCCCAAAATACAGAAAGGAAAAGAGTTTAAAACCTAGATGGAAGCTCCTATAGATCTACACAAGGGATCCTTTTATAAACTTACAAAGACTTGCTTACGCCAGAGACAAATCCGACATCACAATTACATTTTTAAAATTAAATACAAAATATTTCCAAGTACACGTCATCTGCCTCAAAGACCGAGTCATCTTCCTTCTTATTGGGCACCTGGGAGGTGTCGAAGGCGTCCAGATCATCCGAACGCCTCCTAGGTGTCCAGATCATCCGGATCACCGTTTATTTAAATTTCTTTGTTGGCTGATGTTTATCTCAATATTTTAACATGTGGAAAATCTTGGGTTGATCTCTTAACGTAATTCTAGAATTTTCCATGCAAGTCTATCCTTTCTTTCTCGCATAATTATTCTTTTTCTCCTATTTTTTCTAGGTTAGCACAATTTTCATAAAACAGTAGAGTAGCATTATTTATATACAAAATAGATAAATATTGAAATAAAATATGTATGTATTATGAACTAATCAGTGGTCTTATCAAACTTAGGGGTCTTTGGATGCTTAAAGTGAGGAGGATGCTGAAATGGTGGGAACTTACCCATGTCAAAGGAAGGAGGGGGTTGGGCGTCTACTCCCAAAGCATTGAGTATCTTCCTCATCTTTGCTAAGTTATTGGGCCTGCCTTGAGAAGTTGATGTTTAGCTTGCATACTACAGAAAAGGAATCTATTGATGACTATTCTGATCTGGTTGACTGGAGAATATTGGATTGACTCTTTCTCTATACATGCCATGTGACAGCTACTGTGGTTGCTCAAAGAACAAAAGGTTTACCGTTGTTTGAAGTTCTCCATTTAGGACATTTCTCTGTCCTTGGTGTTCAGTATCCGTCGGTGCATTTTTGAGCTATCCCTGGTATAGACCTTTAGGGATGTGGTTTGCAATGGACCTTCGTAGTCCTTCGCCAGGGAGGTATTGACCATGATGGAGATTATTATTTTGTTGATTTGCCATTCCCGATGGGCTAGGGTGGTTAACGTCACTATAAATGAAGCGACACAAGATTTAATATTGGATCAAGTCGGGATCCAATTCTTCTCCAGTGGTTGGAAGGAATATATAACTTCTGGATATGTTCCTCCTCAAGTATACTCGCTATATTTGACTGGCTGCTCACAGATTCTGACTTTTGGCTTAGCTTCCTTCTTGATCAAACTCAAGTTCAATACAGAAAGTGTACGACGCAAGTTAATATGTGTCTAATGTAAGATGCTATAATGCAAGCGTTTAACGCCTTTGTAATTTTTTTCCCTTAGATACCAAATTAGTTGAAGCAAACACTATTCAATGTTTCTTAATTAGTCATCATAGATTCATGGCATACCATTCTTGTCCTTTAACTGACTAGAGCATCCAAACTTGGGTAATTGTAAAATTACAAATGAACTGAATGATAATCTGGGAGTGTAGAATGCATGTAGAACGTTGCAGAACGAACGTTCAAAGTAAGATGTAAGATGCTAGATGAACAGGCATTCAACAGTGTAAGCTTTAATTTCTCTTCCCTTTTTTCTCTTTTTCTCTCTTGTTTCTTCTTTTCTTTTCATTTCTTTTTCCTTCCATTTTTTTTCCTTTTTTTCTCCTTTTCTCTTCTCTTTCTCTCTCTCTCTCTCTCTCTCTCTCTATCTTTCTAGAAGGGATTACAAAGATTACACATATTAAAACAGGTTTGTTGGCTAATACAAGTCTCTAAAAAGAAAAAAAACAAATCCTACTTGTATGCCCTGTTCAAATATTGTTCTTGTGGCACTTGTTCACCATAAAAAGGAAAAGCTAGAAATCATGAAATTCACCTAATGTGTTAAATGCTATATTTTGGTCATTCAACGTAGAACTACTAGTTTCCAACGTTCAACACCCTGTTTAAGGCAACTGAATAGAAATACTTTCAGACAGTGATTAAGGGTTTAATTTTTATAATTTTCTCTTTGATTTAGTGCTTTTAATACCTGTATTGGTCTCTAGGTGCTTAGGTTTGGGTAAGGCTTCTTTTAGTGGTTATCTATGGCTTCTCATACAATAGGACAAAATTTTACTTTTAGGTTCTACTACCCTACCTCAACTCCTGAGGGTCTTTAGGCGAGCTTGAGTACACTTACATTCCTACCCTATAAAGGCAGAGTCTAGTGTATTCAAGATTAGTCGAATTACTCGCTTATCAAACAAGTAGATCAAAGCAAACCATAGGAGCGAGGGGGAATACAATTCTTAATTTAGGATTCTAATTCATTTTTACAAGATCAAGGGAAGAAAGAGTGATTGTTGCAAAAACAAATGACAACACAAACACCTTTTCTAAATCCTTTGCAATAGGGTGCTTGGGACTTAGGTGGTTATTTACGTAACCCTAGATAACACTCAAAAAGAATAATTCTCAATAAAGACCATGCAAGCCACAGAGAAAACATCGATTTTTATTTAGATTTTCGAAAAGCACCCAAAAGTTAAGGTTCCGGTCCCTATGACAAAATCGATTATCTCACACCTTGATCTTTGGGCCAATTATTAAAAAAAATCGAAGAGAAAATTTGAAAACAAAATTGAATTTTGTTCAGAGTCGTTGGATGTTAACACTGGTGCGTTTAACGTTGAACGCTAAGACTGGAGCATTCAACGTTGAACGCCCATAAACAAACATTCAATCCACTAACAATTATTTTTCCAAAAAAAATGGCCTTTTTTAATCAATCATCCCTATTCACAAGAATCAAAACTAAATGAGGGATGATTATATGCATTTAAACATATAAAAGCCCAAACAATCAAGAGATCATGGTATCTCAAAACACTATGAAGAATTTCTCCATGACTCTTAAAAATCCATGAATATATAAAAAAAATAAAAGATGTAAGGAAGAAGAAAATGATGCTTATCTTAGCATAGGGGCACTTTTAGCCGTCCCATCATGATCGTCAATCGTGGATATAGGATTTTTGAAATTGATCTAAACGCACGTGTTTCGTAACCTTTCATCACTTCATTTCTATCTCCTTTTGTTGTTTCCGACTTTTCCACTCTACGTATGTTGAAGCTAGTGTGATCACAACTCTCAGTTCGCTTATACTTGCTCTCGAGACGCTTGGGAAGATGTGGATGTTGTGGATTCAACTAGCTTAGGAAAGCACCAGTGCTGCCTAAGGGTGCCCGTGCTGATGAGCTTCTTCTTTTTATTATTTTCCTTGCAGAACAATATTAAAAAAATAAGTATTAATAAAGTATAGTAAGCAATTCAAAAAAAATAAATTACAAATATGAAATAAGAAGAGAATATTTATTCGAAGGGTTTTATCCCCTCGATTGCAACTAATGTTAAGGCTTAGCTACAACATGCAAAGTATGCGTAAAAATGAAACATGTGAAATGAAAAAACTCCTTTTGTTTATGATATGTATGCAAGACGTAAGATGCCGACGTGGCGTGGCCAGAGCTAACAGAAGACTTATGTTCAGAAGCTTTCTCTTTCTTAGAATAATTTCCCCCTCTTTTGGATATGTGTAGGTATCTAGGTGGGTGTCCCTCTATTTATAGAGGCACGGGAGGATCAGAAAAAGATCCAAAATTAATAAGATTATACAACTATAATCAAAAGTTTCCATTTCCAAAGTGTTGAACGTCTAAATCTGGATGTTTTATGTTAAATGCCCAAAATGAGGAATTCAACACACCTAAGAGTCACAATTGTCTAATTAGAGAATATTCCATCAATTAATAAGCTAATTAATTGATGTTACACACGATTAGAAGAATATTCCAAAAAAGGAAACTTTTTGAATTCAAATTTTTTCAAATGAGGAAAGTGACTGATGTGGCGTTGCTGAGTTGTCAGAAGTAGAATGTGTAGAACTAGACGTTCAATGTTAAAAGTCTAAAATCAACCTTTCAATACCCTCAAGCTAAAAACTTTCCAAATTTGACTACCAATTCAAATGTGGTCGAATGAATTAATGAGGTAATAAAAACCTCTAAATATGGCAAGAAGACTCGTTGATAATGATAATGATTTATGTTAAATCCAAAAAAGGAAGTTTTCATAGGAATTAAGGGTAAATAATCTGGAGGTGTAGAACGCCTGATTTTGGGAGTTCAACGTTGATCGCCCTATTTTGGGAGTTCAACGTTGAACGCTCTATTTTGGGAGTTCAATGTTGAACATTTGATTTTGGAAGTTCAAAGACTTGGATTAGCAAATGAGTCTTTAGAGAGTATTTAGGCAAAGCAAAAGGCTTCAAAAGATAAATGGAGTATGTTCTGGTGTAACAGGACTTAAAGAGGTGCCAAAATGGAATATCTATACCCATTAATTGATAGAATATTCCCTAATTAATACAGTTGTAACGCCTAGGTTGTTGAAAGCTTGGCATCCAACTTTCAACAGAACACTGGGCTTCTAGCTTTTAACACTTCTAAAATGGAAATTGTTTCTTGTAATTATACAATCTTACTAATTTTGAATCTTTTTACCTATTTTTATCTTCTTGTACCTCTATATAAACACGAGTACCCCAACCTTTAAGGGGACACACACAGACACGAGAAAGAAGGACAGGGAATGGGATAGGAAAAATCAAGAGGACGCTAGGGGAGGGAAATGGTGAGAGAGATACACAGACACTCATAGAGAGACCTGAAGGGGAATTCTAAGAGAAAGAGAGTAGAGAAGTTCTAAGGTTTTGGAGAACTAAAATCTTCATCCTCCTCCGATTATGTTACATTGGCATCTTGCATCTTGTGCATACACAACATACATAAAAGGATGTTTTCTTTTCTACTAGTTTGTATGTTGCATTTCATTTGATCGCATGTTGTAGCTAGGCATTTACATTAGTTGTAATCGGGGGGATAAAACGCTTAGGTAAATATTTTCCCTTTTATTTTATATTAATTTTTAATTTACTTTGAGTCGTTTTACTATATTTTATTAATCTACATGTTTTAATTTTATTTTGTGAAAAAAAGAAGAGGAACAAGAAACTCATCAGTATGGACACCCTTAGGCAATGTTGGCGTTGTCTTAAGGTAGCTAAATCCGCAATCACTACAAAATCTCCTCAAGTGTCTTAAGAGCCAGCAAAAGTGAATCGAGAATAGCAATCACACCGATTCCATCATCTATAGAATGGAGGAGTCGGATACAACTAAAGAAACACAAGTGAAGTGGCAAAAGGTGGCAAACGCATAAACGTGAGAGCGCCTCCTACGAAAATCCCATGTCCACAGTGATCACATCAACTTCATTATTTGTGGAGTGGAGGAGTCGAACACAATCAAAGGAACACAAGTGAGGCAACTAAACTTATGAATGCTCCTGCCTTCCGCAAAAAATCCTGTATCCACAATTTCTACCTGTCTTCTTTAGCTCGATGGAATACTTCATGATTCACCTGTCTTACAAAGCTAAAGTGGGTGAACTGATGTAATATTGATGGATATATCATTTCGAGAGGCATGTATTATTCTAAAGAAATTAAATTTTTTTCATTTGTTATTGTTAAAATAAATTCTAATTTATTTACATTCTTATTAAGTATATGTTTTTCTTGTAATGAAAAGTTTGACATAAAAATTAAGCAGAAGGTTTGATAAGTGTTTAATATATCTTTGAAAAGGTTCCCACATTTTGTTTTAGATTTTTCTCATTGGAGGTTGAAACAATGCATAATCGAGTATAGAGGAATAATGATATAGACGTTGAGGAACAAAACAATATACTTTCTATCTATGGCTGTGTCGACAGATAAACTCATGTGGCCCTGGCACGCGAGAGAGACCGATAGGGCCACGGTGAAACGACAAATCTGAGGAAGGACATTCGACTTGAAAATATTGAAAAGAAGCAAAGAAACAAATGCAAAAAGGATAAGCAAAAAGAGAGTCGTCAATTAATCTATTTAGGATAGTATGATGAGAAAAATTTAATGTAGAAAATACAAGAAAAGCAATGCACAAATGCAAAAACAGTACTATGCTATGCTATGCTCCGTATCAATGGAATGCAAGGTCATTGTGAACCAAGGATAGAGACTACTGTATGGAGAAGGTGTAATGTACCTTCATGCGTCCGACTTGTCAACCATTCATGACAATTCACTTGCATGCGCGGCTAATGCTAAATGTATGCTTGTTTGTTGCCTGATGCCTATTGCCTAACGCTAGAAGGATGCTTCATGCCAAATGCCATACTGCAGGGAATTAGTGCGATGCAAGCCTAGATTATGCCATGCCTAATGCTACATGCAAGAATGTAAGAAGAAAGCATGGGAAAACATGGCAGAGAAACAAAAGAAGAAGTGCCCAAGTTTTGGATCCAGTTGCCTGCAACGACAATCCGCACTACCTACTCATGCCGCTAGCTTGCTGCATTGGCTTATGCTGCTGTTAGGGATCACTGGAAGTTTTGCAGAGAAACTTGCGAGCTTCTGCTTACACCAGGGCAAAACGAAGCGATCAAAAACACAAATATGATACATGAGAAGCTTCAAGGGACTACAGGGAACAATCCTATATGGCTAGATGCAGATGAGGATGTTCGGTTGATTCCATCTGTCTAGCTCCCTCGCCGATTGTTGGGTTTTGGAAGCAATTCCGGTCGTGAGCACGAACTACGAGCTGCGGCGAGGTGTTCCGACACTTCTAGAAGGTCGACGGAGCTAGAGCGAGGACAACGATGCAATACAGGTGGTGATGCATGCTATGGGGCCTTCTCCTCGTTGTCACCAAGTCTGCTGATGGGTACGAGCTCGGCCAGCCATGAGGTTGGCCACAAGCGTCAGGGTACCCCTGGAACGGCTTAGTGGTGCGAGAGGAAGAGGCTGCCATGCTCAGGAGGTTTCCATGTGCTCACAGGCCATCGGCCTAGATGGAACAAGGGCGACGTCGTCAACAGCCAGGAGATGGGATGCATGATGGGAAATACAATGAAACCAAATGAAATGCATGCTGGGAAACTCTAATAAAATAGTGAAAACAGGAAAGGAAAGCAAGTTAGGGCACGAGGCCGAGAAGGCGCTCACCTGCGTGAGTGATGGTTGTCCCACCAGCGGCGACTCGCTACGGCTCGGCCCAGGCTGGTGTGGCTCGGCGGCAACTATGGCGGGTGAGGAGGTTTGCTGAAATGCTGGAGGTGCGGTGCAAAGGCTCGGGATGGTGCCTGGTACTCAGATGTGCGGTGTAGGG
Source organism: Posidonia australis (assembly GCA_024699735.1). NCBI lineage: Eukaryota > Viridiplantae > Streptophyta > Magnoliopsida > Alismatales > Posidoniaceae > Posidonia > Posidonia australis. Next base: position 10,455 of record JAMKQA010062600.1, read on the forward strand.
GCTATCTAGCCGCGTGGTTCGGTGGTCCGGTCGGGTCAATTGGCCAGAGGGGTTAGTGCGGTGGCCTGGTTTGGGTGGTGCAGGGGTTGCTGCATTGATCGGAGGTTGGTGGTGCACTGGTGGTGGCCAGGAGGTTGATGCATTGATTGGTTCAGGAGGTGGCTGTGCTTGGCTGTGGTGCAATGGGTCGGTTGCAAACAGGGAGGTAGTGCAGGAGGTTGTGCTGGCCGGAGGGTTAATGCGGTGGCTGGCCCGGGGAGCCTAGTGCGTTCACTCAAGGGAGGATGGCTGGGCTCAGTTCCAGGGAGGTCGTGGAGAGTTGTGCAAGTGCTGGCTTCAAGCCGTGGGAATGTGCAAGTGTCGCCCCGCGAGCGTCGCCCCCCCTCCCTAGACATGGAATTCGGGCCGGCCCATGAAACAGCCCGGCCGCCGGGTCGGGCCTGGCCAACGGGCCGACTGCCATTTTCCGCGCACAGCGTGGGCCGAAATGGACCTATCCGGTGGGCCTAGGCGGGCCGGCCGGTCTGGCCCGGCACGGCCCGCGGGTGTTTTTGCCGGGCCCGGGCAGCCGGTCCGGCCCGTTTTCCATGTCTACCCCCCCGGTGAAAACAATTGTTGTCCATGGGTTTTGTTCTGGTTGTTTGAATTTGCAGGTGGTGGCGTGTGTGTGCAGGCGATTGCAGGTGGCAGGGCCAGCAGGACGTGGTGGAAGGCCTACGGTGGAGACCGTGCAGCGCATGGGTGGTGGATGCACAGACGAACGGCTGTGATGGAGTAAATGCAACAACTCTACTCTTAAGTAATCTGACACAGGTGCTTCGCCGACAGATCGCGCTGGTTCGAAGCGTCGGATCCACAAGCTAGATGCCCCCACTAGCAACTAGCAAGGCGCGCGTAGAACACACGCCTGAGCTATTGTAAAGCCTCCAAGTCAGGTTCGACTTTCGAGGTTGGTTTCTTGGGCTTTAGGGCCACTAATGGGCCCAAGTTTAATGGGTTGTCTAGGATTTAAGTTTAGTGTTGGTTTTGAATGATTTTGCAGGATTTTAGGATGGTTTAGGATAACACAAGTTAATAGTAACTATGACCGTGCCCGGCCCGAGGGTGATCCAACTCGAGGTCGCGTTAGAGGGAGGAGGCCACAGTCATGTCAAGATGGCGAAGCCGAGAGATAGAACGAAAAGGAAAGAAAAAGAGTCGCTACCTAGTTTTTTAAGGGAAAGAAGAGGAAAACCACAAACAAATCACAAAAAGTGAATGAATAATATGCAAACATGAAGGTCAGATGTCTACTAACCAGAGGATGGATAAAGATTCCTATTACGCATGGGGAAGGTGTTAGGCACCCCCGTACGCCCGAGAAACTCGATCTTTCTAGTCTGATTCACTTGCTAGAGGCTGAATGAATGTTTCCTATGCCTAGATTGTATTCTAATCATGCTGATATGAATGCCAAGACAAGACTGGATGGATGCAAAAGAGGGTACGCAAAAAATGCAAAGAAATCCTCGTGAAATGAAGAAATCACAAAGTGTGGCACAACAAAGAAAATCACATGAAATGACGTAATTTCTGGCGAGAATGACTTAGAAAATCATACAAGTCTCAAGAATGTCAAAAATGCAACTGACTCAAGTCGTTAGAATCAAAGAAGGCATCGCAGAAACCAAGGTGGGAAAATGCAAGGAAGTCCATATAAGACAGGAAAACTGTGACATATGAAGAAATCCACGTAAAATGACAATGTTTTTGTAAAGAATGGTTATAAAAACAATACTGATGTCAAGGGGATAAAAATACAACAAACTCAAATCATTTGTAGTGCAGAAAACACCAAAGAAATCCAAACGGAAAAAATTGCAAAGAAATACACGTAAAATAGATAAATGGTGAGATAAGAAGAAAATCACATAAAATGACGATGTTATTGTAAAGAATAGTCCAGAAAATCATACTAAAGTCAAAAGGATAGAAAGTGGGGTCAATTCGAGTCATTGGAATCATAAAAAAGGTTGTGAAAATCAAAAAGGGAAAATAATCCGTGGTGGGGCCAATGTCGGCCTTCAGGTCTGTTAATGTACGCCCTCGGGCAATGAAATCCAAATCAAATCGAAAAAAATAGAAAAATAAGGAATAAAGATAGTCAAATCGAATATTAAATGACGGAATCTAAATACAGATGAGAGAAAAATCCACGGAAGAATGCATGAAATGCAAACTTATCCGAAAAAGAGAGATCGATGTGCAAATACAACAAAAACTATGTAAAAAAGCATGGAAATGTGCTTAAATGAGTAAAAGACACTAAGAAATGCTTTGGACAGAGGTTATGCATGACTTGGTGCAATAACAGACACGCATGTGCATGAATTGATGACACAGGGGTAATTTGGTAATTTCAGTGGTCAAATGTGATAAATGCATGCATGGGGGTAATGAATGGTCTAAGGAATGCCAAAATGTATGCAAATGTCAAGAAAGAAGAAAACATGAAAAAGAAAAGGTCTTGAAATAATAAAACAATGTAAAAACAATAAAGGACAAGTATAGGGGCCAAAACGTAAAATTCACAAAAAAAGATGAAAACCTAAATCAAAATGCACTCAGAAACTTCTATCCTAGTGTACATATGATGGAACAAAGGAAAATATGACACTGGGATTTAAGAATTGTTTTTAGATAATTCCCTGAAAACTCAAGGTCTAATGTGCAAAATTCACAGAAAAAGAAAGTTCATGGTTAAAAAAAATGTGTCTAAAGTCTTATCTTGAAGTTAGGATGTAAAATTTAAAGAAATTGTAGCTATGTGATGTGACATGTGTGAAAATTATATTTTTGGTAATTTCTTGAAAACCTAGGGTCTACTGTGCAAAATTCTCAACTAGGGTGCAAATCTGACAAAAATGCAAAATCAGATGCTCATTTATATTTCAAACATGGTTTTTTGCTGAAAACTTTATTCAAGTAATAATTTTACAAGCTCAAGTGATCCATAAATGTGAAACATATTAAAATGTGATTTGAAATGCAATAAAAACTATCATTAATGATTTATGAAAGTTTAGGGACCTAGATGTAAATCTCCCTATTTAGAAAACATTATTGGTTGAATCCAGGGACTATTTTGTAAAATTTCATGACCAAAATATGATAAAAATCAAGTTTTTTACATGATCAGTGTAATTATGGATAACTTTAAGGTTTAAAATGCAAATTTTACAAAAGAAAATCTTTTCAAAAACTCTAGGGGCCAAAATGCAAAATTCAGGACTTAAATGCAAAGAAAACATGCTCAGGGGTTTAAGTGTTATAAAACATGTATGCAATGGACTGAAATGCAATTAAAATTCAAATAGGGAAAAATGTGAAATATTTACAATACAATTTTAAAATAAGAAAACTCAGGAGTCACAAAATAAATTTTCAGGACTCATTTGCAAAGAAAACATGATATAGGGATCTAACTGTAAAGAAACAAACATATATAGAACTAAAAATTAAATTACCATGTACACAAGGGAAAACATGCAATATTTATATAAATAATAAAGAAATGAAACTTATTTAAATCTTCAAGGGTTTAAACACACAAAAAATAGCACCTAAGTGTAATAAAAAAGGACCCCAAAAGTAATAAAAAAGGACCTAGATGTAAGGAAAAAGAACATAGATGCAATAAAAAGGACCTGAAAGAAATTCCTAGGGACCTAAATGTAATTATTAAAAATTAAAAGAAAAATGTCCTAAATCTATGTTTCGAAGATCACCGGCGGACTACCGGCTATCCCGCTCTGGCGCAAACTCCGACAAGCCTCCATCGGCGGCGTAGCGCCGGGAAGGTGGTGGCAGTGGTCGGAGAAGCTAGGGAATGCCACGGCGAGCTCCCCCATGGCTGTGGGCTAGACTGGGGAGGCCTGAGAGGCCTCCCACACCTCGGACTCCGGCGAGCTGCGTGGGGACGACAATGGCGACTCGACTGCGGCGTTGCAGCAGCGATGAGTGGCATCCAAGGGCTGAGGGAGTTCTGGGAGGCCCTCACAAGCCTTCTAGTGGCTTCAAGGAGCGAGGAGGGCCACTAGAGGCCTCCTCTCGTTCGACTTGTCGGAGGAAGCGACGATAGGCTTTGGCGATCGTCGAAAAACGTCTGTGAGGTTTGGAGGAAGGTTGTAGCGGCTTGGTGACGACCAAAAGGAGATGAGGTGCTTCCTGGAGGCTGTACGGAGGTCACACCCCTGGACCATCCCTCCCCCTAGATTCGCCGACGATGACTCCGGTCATCTTCCACGGCGACGGTGAGTGGCGCTCCGTCTGCCTGGGCTTCCGCGAGGCAAACCGTGGGCTTGGGAAGCAAGGAGGAAGATGGAGGAGATGAGGGGGGAGTGTTGGGATCTTGTCCTGAGCCAACAGGCCACTGGCCTCACCTCCGGTGGTGAACCCACCACCGGAGCAAAAGGGGACGGCGCAATAGGGGGTTGCCTCCGGTGAAGTACATCCAGTAAGCTAGGGGAGGACTTTACGGACATAGAGGGGTGCTAATTGAAGCTAATCAGGGAAGGAGATTACCTGGAAGGACCTGGTTGTTCTCTGACGATGGCAGCGCTCCCGGCTGATGCACTAGCTGTGGTGGTTCAGGGGATCTCCGGGGCTGCATGCGGGTTGAGGAAAGTGTTCTGAAGGTTAGGGATTGGTTGGGTGGTCTGGGCTCACGATAGGGTGCTCTCAGGTTCCCTCCTCTCTCCGACGATCTCTCTTTTTCTCCTCTTTCAGTTCAGTTCCTCCCCCCTTCCATTGGTGGTTTCTCAAGGTTAAAAGGGAGGTGGAATGAGTGAGGGATCTGTTAGAAATATTACTTGAATTTTGAAGATTATTTAATTGTGCTTATTTTTCATAAATATTATAACTTGAAAAAGATATAAAGTGCCTTATCTTGAAATCAAAAAGACATACCAACATCAAGAGTGACAGACCAATCCAGCTCAAATCAGAATATATCTTGGAACTCCGCAAAAATCTGAGTTGAACTAAAAACAACATACCGTTCCAGGAAAAATCGGAAGAAGTAGCGGCACTCCGAAACAGAAGAGAGAAAAAAGAAATGAAGGCAAGTGAACGGCATACCGTCCCAAAAATGGTATACCGATTCAGGAGAAAACGGCATACCGTTGAAGTTGCGGCATACCGTTTTGCTCGTGAAGAGAAACATAAAGAGCTTTTCCGGCATACCGTGGTCAAAACGGTATACCGTTCAACTAGCTGTTTACGACTGTTTTCTAGTCGTTAGACACAGAACGAGGTGCTC
>JAMKQA010062601.1:0-14704 GCA_024699735.1 Posidonia australis
CGTCATATCATGTGGTTGAATAAATTAACATGCTAGAGATGATATAGATCTTAACTAATAAGACCACTGCAAACGAACCTGGAATGAAATAGAATAAACGTACTAGTAGTGCCAAAAATGCAACCCAAGTGCCATGCTCACTCCTGTTAAATTCACATAATCAGAGGATCAAAGTGAATTTCTTGCAGAAAGAAAGATTGATGGAAGTGAACCTTTGAAAAATCAGGTAAAGCTTAAATTATGTCTGAAATAATGATGATCCAAAATAAACATTTCATTGTAGTACATATTGTTAAGAGAAATCAGTCAAGAAATTTCAGCAATCAAAAGAAATCTGTCAAGAGATTTCAGCTGAAATCTGTCAAGAGATTTCAACTTAAGTGCATTTGCTGTAATGCAAGAACTTCAAAGCCAGATGTTCCTCTAAACTACAAGTCATTAGAATATACATTTTCCAATTCTGTTGAAAATCTTACATCATAAGGAGTTGAATCCCAAAGTTGAAAGAAAATGGACCAAGCCAGAAGAAGCATGTAATCAGCCTCCATCTGCGTGGCGAGGGAGGGCCTGTCGTCGACGTGGACTGTCGGAAGAGAGGGGGGTGGGCTGTCGACGTCGACTGGTGTGGCGGAAGTGAGGGGGTCTGGGATCGGCGTCGAGTGGAGGAAGAGGGGGGAATGGGATCGGCGATCAGCGGAAGAGGGTGGAAGAGATCGGCGACAGCGAAAGAGGGCGGAAGAGATCGGCGATCGGCGGGGAAGAGGGGCTAGGGCTTTTTTCGTGGAAGAAGAGTGGCGGTCTGGCGGAATTGCGGAAGAGAAGATCGGGTTTTTTTACTGCTGTTAAATGTTAAATGTTAATTTGTTATACAGTTTATATATAAAAATAAATAATTAAATTTATATATTATAATATTAATACGGATATCCGTATCCGTATCCGTATCTGTTGAAATTTCAAACTACATATCCGTATCTGTATTCATATCCGTTCAAATTAAAAAATCTATATCCGTATTTATATCCGTATCCACCCAGAAACGAATACAGATATCCATATCTAACCAGAAAATACGGATTTTTTTTATGGCCTACCTGACCCATAGCGGACCCGCTTATGGCCTAAGCAATTACAATGAGTCAAGAGTCGCTTCTTTTGACATCGACATTTATTCAAAATTCAACCTTAGAATTTCCCATATATTTTTGATAACAGCTGAGAGTCGACAGTCGTCTCTTTCATACCCCTGCTCGCTCTGCTTTCCTTCCTCCCTCTTTTCCTTGTCGCCAGTCTGTACCCTTCTCCTTTCTGCCTGTCTCCACCACCGTCGCTCTCTGTGCTGCCTATAATCGACAAACAACAAAGTACATGACTCTCCTGGCTCTGCTGCCTTTCACCACCATTAAACTCCAACACCATCTTCAGCATCGTCGTCGTCATGTCGTGCTGCTTCCCCCCCGATCTCATCGCCATCTTTCCGTCTCTTATTCCTCTCCTCCTCCTCCTCCTCCTCCTCCCTCCACAGCAGCAGCATCAACAACCACAACACCTTCGCTTCTCAAGGTTTTCTCCTCCTCGTCTTCTTTCATCATCTATGTACATATGTATATATCTGCGATGCGATCGTCGGATCAAACTCATTTCTCCTCTCATTTTTGCAGTTATTCGATTCGTCGGATATTAGAAGAAGAAGAAGAAGAAGAGGAAGAAGTAGTAGACCAACGACAATCACCACCAGAACAGGAAAGAGTTCGAGATGCAGCTCGCGGTATCTGCACCCTTCCCCCATAGCTTCTTCAGTGGACGACGTATGTTTGTTTGTTCCGTATCAATATCATCTTCTCGTCAGACAGATCATCTCCTAGCTGTCTTATTCCAGGATTATTTGTTTTTGTTGTTCTTCTTTTTTCCCGCTCCCTCTCTCCATCCAGTGTCGCTATGCTGTTTGTCTCGTGCTTATTCTCTCTATGCTTTGGTTGCGTGTGAAAATGCTAGGATTCCATTGCCTTTCCACACATATTGTCTTCGAGCGAAGGCGAGGAGAGTGACAGTGCGCTTCTAATCAGTGGTCTTACGGTGGTAGACGTGGACTTGCCTACCAGCCGGGATAAGCTCGACGCCCCAGAGTCTGCCTTCACGCTAACTCCCCACAGCGTCATAAATATGCCGCAAGGCCACAAAAAGAGAGGGTGAGGTACTGGCTTCACTATAATTGCACATGTGTCAGCAATCCCTGGATCCTTGGAATCAAGCATTGTCGTAGTCATTCTCGATCCATTGCTATTTACATTGTCTAGAATAAGTAAAACAACTCTCCGTTTTTTGTCAAGGATACGTGATCTTCTTTCTTTTTCTGTTGCACGTATTGCTCATATTTACACCTGCTTCTATGGTAAATTGGTTGATTTGAATTTTTGGTACTTGTATTGACAGAATTCTATCAGGTGTCTTCATTAATCTTGGTCTGGTGATCTTCTTATACACATTTCTCTTACTTGTTGACTGGTGGGCATGGCGGATTGTGAGGCAACCCCTGCAGCCCTTTTACTTGACTCTTCCTTTTTCAATATCATCAGTTCTGTCGGCATGTGCTGGATATCTGTATGTTCCGCTGCTCCATACCATGAAGTTTTATCAGATACTTAGAAAAGAAGGACCTTCTTTACACTCCCTTAAAGAGGGAACCCCTACCATGGGTGGATTGTTTTTCATTCCTATTGGTGTTATTGTAGCGAGAATCCTAGTTGGTTTGTCCTCTATTGAAGTCTACGGAGCAGCAGTAGTAACTCTTGCATTAGCAGTAATTGGCATGCTGGACGACATACTGAGCTTTGTTAAAAATAATAATTACGGACTTCCGGGCTTCATTAAGTTCCTGTTACAGGTAAGGTCATTTCCACATGTCACCTTGTTGCAGCTTCCATTTCATCTACTCAGATTCATGACTTTCATCACGTACTTCAATGATAACAGGTTGCTGTTGGCATATGGTTTTGCTTTTGGCTGGTCTCTACAAAAATATCATCACCATACAGCATGTACACCTTCTCCTAGTAGGATGAAAATTCATTTTTGATGGTAACATGCTATGTTTGAAGAGGGTTATATATATGCCATTTCATGGTTCTTATGTCACATGGTTGGCCTGCAAACATAAATTTAAGGTGCTCATCTTTTATATAAATAAGGCTACAAGACAAAGCATTCCCTGTGGTGTTAGTTTTTAGGTTAAGGAAGCCATAAGAAGCAATTCAAAAACATTATTGAAATTATGCACAGAGTTTCATTCTTCACAATCTATATCAATAGGTGATTCTTTTGAGTGGACTCTCTGGAGCCATTGGTTTCTATGTAGCTCCTGCCAAAAGAGGTCACTCTTTGTTGATGCTTATTAAGACTAAGTCATTTGGATGCAAAAGCAGAACTAGTGAAAATGTACACATCATCTACCATTAATGCCTTGATCTTTCCACTAGAAGATGTTCTTGTTCTTGTAAAACTCTGAGAATGAGTTATGAATTGAAGGATTAGTGCTTCTCAGCTTGTTGGGGCTAAATAATGCTCATGTTTGTCAGTATGCAATTATCTTTTAGCTTAATTTTCATGATACCTGGTTCTTGTTGGCTTTGCTTTCTAGACTAGTAAAAGTAATGTTGCAAGATTTTTATAACTTTATGCTCTACATGTGTTGGCATTATGTAACATATTTAACATTTAAGTTACGAGTCCATTGGGAAAACATTCTTTGAAATAAATGCTATGCTCAAAGTGAAGGTTTTAAGGTGCCTGGGTGTCTCCTGGTTGCCTATGCGATGCCTAGGCACCAAGAGGAGTTTAATTTTGACATCATGAGATACAAACTATCCATATACAGTTTCAATGTTTATAAGTTATTTAATGTTATAATCTCAACTGCAATCGATTATATTAAACTATTTATAAATACTACTTAAGTAAGGTCAATGTGACACCTAGGCTTGCAAGGTGATTCCTAGGTGCTCAAGGTGACACTTGGGCACATTTTTTAGAAATGTTGCCTTGGTGCTCAAGGCCTTGCTAGGCATGGGTGCCTTGTCACCTAGGGAGCCATGCTAACAATTATGCTAAAAATTGATTACTTGTAAATTATCCAAAAATAAAAGGACCAATTGCATATGTGTTACATATGTCTTTGAAGTCATAAACGTTTGCCTGATATTCCACCAATTAGTAATCCACAGGTTCCAGACATTTATTAAATGATAGAGACCCACCAGGGCAAAAATACTATTGTTGCAAGATGAGACATAGATCCATAGATCTATTTATCCACAATCGAATTATATTTGTTCAATACATCATTGTCAATATGAATTGAATATCGAGAAAACAAATCAAGCTAAATAAATCCACTAAAGGAAAAGATTTGTGTTGGATTGGCGCAATAAGGAAACATTATTTTCAATTGTCTCAGCAATTGAATTAGAATGTGAGATAAAAATAAATTTGAAATGAGACAAACAAAAGAGATTACAGAGACAAACCTACTCTTTGCTAACTTAAAAAATGTGAAGTGACTTGAAGTTGCCAAATAAATTATTGACAATTTTTAATGAAGACGAATTAATTTACCTTCCACTGAAGCTGGGACAATGGCTTTTGATGTTTCAAAATAGATTATTTACCTTCTGCTAGTAGATGCTCTTTGCTTGTGTGAGGACTGGTGGCACCTCTTTTTTGGATGCTTTGATATCAACAAATGGTCATTAATTCTATCTAATTTTGATGCTAATACCAATGGGAGGTTTGGTCTACTCATAGAAAATTCAGAGGGAGAAAACAAATGGTATGGCATATGTTACCACTTGCCATATGGTGGTTAAGGTGGCTAGAATGGCTAGAAAGGAATAGAAGAATTTTTATGGGGGAGTTTTGTGAGAAACTTCTTTGGACATAAAGGTCATTGCATCGGTGATCAAGTGGTCAACTCTTGTTTCTGTGTCAACTGCTGGCACCGAGGGGGAGATTAGGGAGTGGCTTAGTGGGCTTCTTGCTATCTGATGGGCTTCCTTGTATTTGCTTGAGCTTTGTTGTCTTTGTTTATTTTTTTGTTCTTGTTTTTCTTTTTGTTTTTTCTATTTCCTTTGTTGTAGCAACTTTTCTACTTTTCTTGTGACTCTACCATCTTGGTAGGTCTTTTCATATTTTGTTGCTCTGTCTTACTTTTCCTATGTTTTTAATGAAATCTTTCACCTTACCGTCAAAAAAAAGATATTTCAAAATTGCATTTTGAAATTCAATTATTACTTGTTTCTCTGGCAAATTTAAACAATATATTCTTACTTCTAATTTTTTGCTGCAGGAAATTTCTGGTTCCTCTCCCTTCACCTTTTGGCCTAGTGTATTTTGGAAAGTTTTATTTATTTGTCACTGCATTTTGCCTTGTTTCTATGGGAAACGGAGTTAATTTAACTGATGGACTTGATGGGTTAGCTGGGGGAACAGTAGCATTGGCTTTATCAGGGATGTCTGTTGCAGTTCTCCCAATATGTCCTGGTAAGTGTGATGAAATGTTTATGCACTTCCACTTTCAGATATTTTTTAAACACTTTTAGGACTTATAGGACCGCATTTCATCATCAATAATTTAATATAGAATCAATAGGGAATGTTTCAAGAGGGAAAAATACTGCAAAAAAATTGATGTCCACCAAACACTTCCCACTAAGTTTTATTTATGGTTCAATCATTTCTTTGATGCAAGGTTTATATCAAGGGGGACACCAGAGTGCCATTTTGGACACCTTGTGGTTGAAGCAGTCTCCCAAATAATTCTACTTGCATGTAGAAACTCAAACTCCATGCAATTGTCGTATCTTCTTAGGCCCAGCACATAGAGGAGCATCTTGTGCTAGTTAACTGCTTTTTCCGGTCAACTTGTTTCAAGTTCTGGTTAAACTGATGAAGTTTCGAAGTTTGAGCCTAGGATATTGTTAGCTTAATTCCCTTTAAAATTCAAGTTCTACAGAAGTAAATGCGTTTTTGGACAACTAGTCCATAAAATATAAAGTTCTACACAAGTAAATGTGATGTCAGGAGCCCTAGCATAACAATAGTAGTAGTATTTTCAAGGTATCCATCTTGTATATTTCACCATTTTCTGTTTTTTTATCAAACACTGATCCTCCTGGTTCTTCATTGTCTTGCAAAAATGCCTCTTCTTTCTTTTCCTGGTTGGATCATCATAGACTTTCATATTTTACCTCTTCACTTTTACAATCTTTTCTGTGATTATTTCAAATTAATAAGACCCCTCAGAAGTGAAAACCTTCCCTAGTAATTGAGTCTTCATTTCCTGCCAAAAAGGAGGTGAATTGGTGGGTAAAAAACTGCAACAGATAAAGTAGCATATTGTATGAAAAGGAAAATCGTGTGTGAGTTGGTGATATTATAAGTAACAATTATTCTTGAAATCATTTGAATCCATAAATAGAATATCTCTAGTACTTTTGCACACTTCCATTTGTCACTTGTGTGGGGTTGTGCATATGATCTTCTATGAAAAAGATTTTGGTTTCAAATTTATTAGCAATGGTTTTAGAGATGTTATTATTTTACTATTGATCATGCTTTTTCTTTGTTAATGTATTTGTTGTTATTCGTATTTTACTATCTTCTAACTTTGATCAGGTACCTTCTACTCTTATGTCTTTTGCCTCGTAAGTTTTGGTGATTTTCTGTGATTTTTTTGGTAACTGCTCTATAAGACAATGCTACCATCACAAACTGAATATTATTATGATTTTTTGGTTATGTATTTCAATTGGATGTGTTTTAGCCTTGAGTACATTTGTATAGGGTTCGAAGTTGCTTGGTCCTATATGATTGGGGTATTTGGTCAAGACCCGACAAATACGATTAGCATCTCGTGGTTGGAATGCATGAAAGACCATGCATGATGAGCAACCAGGATGGTTATACACCATGTAGGAGAGATCGATATAAAACAACCTCTTCGAGCATGTGATCGGCATGTGCGTGATACCAAGCTGAATCGAAACTCATTAGATTCCTTCATCATAGATGCAACGTGGTATATAGAGAAATCCTAATGGTCAAGGGTCTTCTTACCAAATCATTGGTAACACACTATTATAAATATCGACACAGTTCCCAAGGTATGAAAGCATTATTAACTCAAGTATTAAAACTTGATACTTGCTTTTGATTGTTGAATCAAGCATTGGAGGAGACCATGCCGACCTATTGGTGCCCTCTTACCTTCTTTGTTCTCCTTGCTCGCAGGACCCTTGCTATGTGGACTCTTCTTGTGTGGTAAACCTAACAATAGTAGTACACCAATCGGGTCACATTGTGCAACCTATCTGGCACTGAGTAATATTAGTTGGCATTGTAGGTGGGAATCTCTTCTCGCTTTAGATGGTTGTATGCCGATTCGAACACGTTTATAAGGATTCTCAGCCCACACTTCCATGGAGATTACACTGAAGCTTTCAAGGTATTATACGAAAAAGTAGCGTTTCTATCGAAAGAGTTGTCAACCCAAGATGTCGAGAAGAGGAAAACTATCTAGATAAAGTCGTCTACACCACCTCCTATCAAAAAGGCATCAACAACTTTGAGTGCTGCCCTTGAGTAGGTAGTGCAGTGTGGACACCCAAACCAGGGGGGATGGAAGACCATTTGACGGAGATGGAGGAACGACTAAAGTAGATACAGAAGGGGAAGAGCACCCTCTTGGAGTTTCTCAAGACCGAGCCACTCCTGACAAGAATCAAAATGTCCCATCCTGAGTCGTACAATGGAACATCCGACCTAGTTGGCCATGTCATGGCTTTCAGAGACTTAATGGGTCTATGTAGGATATTTCTTATCACTTGGGCTCGTTCTTCGGTTTGAAAAGGGGCTTGGTCTCCAAGTTTAACATGCTCAACCATGTTTTCTGTGCTCACTTTGTGGGGAAGAGGAGAAGGGTTAAAGTATTTAACTATCTTTTCTCCATTGTGTAGAAGCCAAAGAAGACATTGAGGGTTTATGTGCAGTGTTTTAACGCTGCGCTCCTTGATGTACCTGAGCCAAACGAAGTCACTTGCTCATACAACCACAATCCCAAGTGATTGAAGTTATCTTTGGTGGGACACTTTAAGTAGAAGTGCTCAAGATTAGCAACAGAGATCAATTTTAGTGACACCGACCTTGAAGGAGTGGTCACCCTTCATGATGATGCACTTGTAGTTTCAGCCATGGTCTTGAATGTGCTTTTGGCTACTTCTAGGGCAGACCCGAGAATGTTACATAGCCTCCCTTAGTGCCAAGCAGGCAGGGACAATGACCATCGTGGCAACAGCTGGAGGAGGCACCAAAGAAGAGGAGTACAGCGTGGGAATGCCATCAAGCAAGCAACCAAGGGCAGAACTAGCAGAGGAGACAAAGGAGATTGAGTTCACGTACCAGATGATGCCGAGAAAATCGAGAATTGGGGATACCCTTCCCAAAGATGTATGATCCGAACTAATAAAATTTCTTTCTGGAAATTTAGATCTGTTGGCTTGGTTGGCAGACCTGGTTGGTGTCAATCCAAGTATATCATCATACATAGACTGCACGTCAACCCATCTGCTCTTTCCAAACAGCACAAGAAGCGAATGCATACTGTAAAAATATGATTCATCAAGGAGGTGCTATACCCAACTTGGTTGGCGAATGTGGTTTTTGTGCAAAAACCAAACAATAAATGGAAGATGTGCGTTGATTTTACCGACTTGAACAAGCATTGCCCGAAGGACAGTTTCCGTCTGCCTAACATTGAGCAGCTCGTTGATGGTGCATAAGAAACAAATTGCTCAGTCTTATGGACACCTTCTCCTATCACAATCATATCCACATACATTTGGACGATGAGGAGAAAACTTCTTTTGTAATCGACTAGGGAACTTCATGTTTCTAGGTTATGTCATTTAGGTTGAAGAATGCATGTGTCACATATCAAAGGTTGATATTGAGGATGTTCATCACTCAGCTTGGTCGGAATATGGAGGCTTATGTGGACGATATATTGGCGAAAAGCTCGACTAAGCAAAGACATGTGGAAGATCGGGCAGAAATGTTTGCCTAGTTGTGGAAATATGTAACGACGCTTAACTCCAAGAAGTGTGTGTTCGACGTTTACGTTGGGTTGAGTTCATAATCACTCATAGAGCTACAGAGTTTAATCTAGAAAAAAATCAAAGCCACCATTAGAATGTGCCCACCTCACTTGATGAAGGAGCTGTAGACTTTGGCCGGTTGGGTCACTGCCCTCAACAGATTCATGTCTTGTTCAGTAGAAAAGTGTAGAGCTTTCTTCGCACTGTTCAAAGGACAATCCAAGAAACTTTCTTCACACTGTTCAAAGGACAATCCAAGAAAAGGGCACACTTCACCTTGAACAATGAATGTCATGCAACTTTTGAACAAATCAAGCAATACCTAATGTCACCACCCTTGCTCTGCAAGCCCACCCTAGGCATAAGTTTAAAATTGTACTTGTCATCAATATTGAAAATGTATGCATTATCAACATTCAGATTGTACCTATTATCAACAGGAAAGGCGATAGCTTTAGTACTCATATGCGAGCAGGACAGACTACAAAAGTCTATGTATTACATCAGCACGGGTCTGTAAGGATCGGAGATGTTCTACTCAAAAATAGAGAAATTAACATATGTAGTAATGGTAACAATGAGGCATCTTCGTTCATACTTTTAGTCTCACTCGGTCATTGTATTGACCAATCAACCTTTACGTCAAACATTGCAGGAGTCTGAAATGTTGGGGTGACTGTTGAAGTGCAATGGAGCTCGACAAGTTCGGCATAACCTACCAATCTAAAACGGCGATGAAAGCCCAAGTATTGGTAGATTTCATTGCTAAACTGACTGCAAGAGAAGAAGATCAATCCGAGCAGATGCCATCTTGGACACTGCACGTAGACGAATCATTCACATGAGACAGAGTGAGGGTAGCCATCTTGCTAGTTAGCCTAGAGGGAGTATGCTTCGAGCACGCTTTTCGCTTAGATTTCTCAGTGATGAACAACGTTGTTGAATTTGAGACACTGCTCACAGGATGGAGGATGGCCAGAGAATTCAAAATGGAAAAACTGACAGCGCACATGGACTAACAGTTGGTGGCCGATCAATCGAGCAATCAGTTTGAAGTAAGACATGAATCCATGACTCAGTACTTGGTAGAGGCAAGGCAGGTGGTGCAAAGCTTCAACAACTGTGAGATAACGTAGATACCTAGAATAGATAATATAGAAGCTGATGCCCTCACGTGGCTCGCCTTAGCTTTCAAAGGTATTAATGCTAGTATAGTCTTCAAGACACTTGAGCTGCCCAACATTTCAAGACCCTCAACACAGATTGCTGTGTTGAGCACTCTGGATGATTGACAAACTTCCTTAATGACCTACTTAGAGAAGGGCACCTTGTCAAGTATTCTGCTCACTGTAATGCTGGTGGTCATGAGTGCAGAAAGATACTAGATGATGGATGGATAATTCTATAAGCATGCGCTCTCCTGACCACTTTTAAGATGTGTGAGGTCAGTTAAAACTAAAGGAAACACGCTAGTACATAATCTTCACCAATAATTCCAGGTTCTTCGCTGCTTGCTCCCCTTCCAGCTATTTCACCCTGTGCTACTCAATAGTCAGGCTGTTGGACAACTTCTGGAGCTGCCTATCGTTCTCCTCAAGGGTGGATGCATGAAGTGCTTTCTGCATCTCTATGTTGTTGCTTGGGATGGCCCAAATGTGCCTACACATTTCGCTTAGGACAAGCAGCAATACAACCAAACATAAATAAGTAGGCAAAGGGAAGAAATTCTTTGACTTGCATCTGCCGAACCTATAAGAGTGCGAGTGTTCAACCCTTGAACCTCTCCCTGTCCTTCGAGACAATAGCAGACCTATGTCGCGTACCGATCACCCCACCTTAGAAAGACAACATCAGTGATCTTCTGATCCACAACCACAGGGCCCTTACGTTTATGTTGGTCACATGAAGGGCTCACATTGAGGTCAATAACAGAGCTCACCCTTTTTGTAGGGTGAGATGGAGAAGACCTTGGGTTTGGCAATCATCATCATGGTGCCTAGGGAAGCTACCATGGTTGGCCCACTAGCCTTAGGCCCTTTCTAAAACAAAAGGTCTTGGTCCACTCGCAGCTTCTTTCGACCTTTTAGGGCAAGAACACATAGTTAGTACCGACAAACACAAGGCACCATGAAGACCTCGGGTTTGGCAATCACCATCATGGTGCCTAGGGAAGCTACCATGGTTGGCCCACTAGCCTTAGGCCCTTTCAAAAACAAAAGGTCTTGGTCCACTCGCAGCTTCTTTCGACCTTTTAGGGCAAGAACACATAGTTAGTACCGACAAACACAAGGCAAAGGAAAAACTAAAGAAAAAGAAATAAGGGGACCTTTCTTCCTTCCTTTTGGACTTACATCACTCCTCCGTCGACTCTTCCTTTCCCTTTCGTCAACATTTACTTCATAGTTGTAAGAATATAGGCGTAAAATATGGAGAATATTGAATCTAGTTTGGATGTAGATTTTGGAATTACTTTTGTTGTTTGAAATAACATATTTACCATTGAAAATTTAAATCTAGTTTGAATGACTACACAACTTTCTCATTAGGTGATGATAGTGATTTACGTGCAAATAGTATAATAATACTGGTAATTTGATGTATTCTTCATAAGACAAAGAATCTATCCTAATATGACGTATTCTTCTATAAGTTATGTTCTTTTTTTAAACATGAATTCATGTTAATTTTCGTTAAATTAATGACATTCATGGTAATTTTCATTAAGTAAATTATGTAAATTTTTATTACCTTAGGGATAAGAAGGAACATGTATCTACATAATCCATTAGATTCTACCAAAATTGTGGTTGATCATGTCAATAATTTTATTTTGAAATTAACAAAGTCTTGGATAACATGTATAATTAGTCGTTGTCAAACCCGTTTAGTTAAAATAATTGTCATTGTCAATATTATGGAATAATCTAGAGGCCCATAATCTCATCCAAACGGGATCGTTGTTCATGCATCAACTTCGGATGGTACATTGGAAAGGGACATTACTTGTATTAACTTACATTAAAGGCACACTTGGAAATAGTCTCATTTACCAAAAGTATGGATATCTTGAAATTGAAGTCTATTCTGATTCTAGTTATGCTGGAGACAAGGGGGATAGGGAATCTGGTTATTAGAAATGTAAGAAACAGATTGTAGTATCTAGGTCCAGTGTCGAGACCGAGTATATATTCATGGCATAAACTATTTGTGAAAGGATTTGGCTTAAGTCTTTTTTGACTAAGGTTCTAAATATCGATTTTGTGTCACACTTTGGTAAGTTGAAAAACAAACATGTGTTGGCAAAATATCAGTTTATCAATATTGTGTCGGTGGAAACATAATTAAAAAAAAGTCACATTTATTTAGAAAACTCCTATGACAAAGTCATGTTGGTAAATTGAAAATATGATACATGTTGACGAAATTTCGACAACATGCATCGTCATTTGGTACAATGCTTTTGACAGAGTTAGGTGTACCAGTGTAAACTCGTATGCCTATGTATTATGATAATTAAGCAATCATATTTATTGTCAGTAATTTTGTTTTCCATGAGAGGATAAAGGATATTGAAGTTGATTGTCATTATGTGAGAGACATGGTTATAAAAGAGATCATCTCAACTTATGTTTCGTCCTCAGATCTGTATGTAGATATCTTTACCAAGGGTCTAGTCTTAGGTGTTTTTTAGGTTCTTTGTATCAAGTTGGGTATGATAAATCTATTTGTTCCAACTTGAGGGGGAGTGTTAAGTTAGATAATAGGTCATTAGTAGTTATACGGGTTATTAGATATCCATATGGCATTTGTTCTTCGATTACCTATATATATTTGTATTTCTTTAGTGACAATATAGCTTTTTATTATCCTTCAATAAAACTCATCTTGGCCTTCCACGAGCATCATTGCTATTCGACATAGGTTGGCACTGGTCACCAAGTTACGATACCTCTTCCTCTCAGGAATGTTGAACATCTCCATTACGTCCAACTTGCTTGGGGTGAACTCACTGTCATCAGGCCTTTCATTGACCCATTGTAACGATTCGAGTTGTTACCACCAAAATTATTAGCCTATGTATAAACACTAGAAAATGCTTAATTAAATAATGTCTAAAGGCTAATAGAAGAATTATCTATCCAAGAATCTGAAGTGAACGGTTAGGTGACTCTAGTTATATGCACTAATGAGAAAAATCTACTATCAATCTACATTTGCAATTAAAGCAAAGAAAAGCTACATGTGAGTGATCAATAAAAGTTACTCAGAATACACCTTAAATGAAAATCGTGCAAAACTAAAAGCGAAAAATTTAGTAAAACCACACGAACCAAAATCACATTTCCAAATCTGTATCCTTTGTGCAAAACATTATCATTTATGAAAACCCTTAAAGCATGGGAGAATACCAAAAACTCTAGAAATGAGCACCTCCCAAAAACCTCGGCCACACTGGCCAAAACCATAAGCCACATTGGCGAAAAACTACGAGGCCATATCTAGGACAACACCATAGGGTCCACTTTCTCGGCATTCTAATTTTAGTACTAAGAGCATCCAAAGTCTCTCATGTCTCTAGATTAAGTCAACATCTCAAGCCACAAACATTTAGTCTCAGTAAGACAATGGAAAAACTACTCAAATTTCAACTAAACAAGCAGCTCGCGACATTAACAATATCATACGTACGTAAAGGCTGGTCGAGAACTTCGATCTCTTGATCCTTTAAAACCACAAAGCACACGGAGCTCACCTTAAGCAAGTAGTTCACGATTCCCAGAGGTATCACTTTATCCCTGCAAGGTTGGCTTGGAGCTTCAGTTTCTTGGTTCCTTAAAATCATAAAGTACACGGATTTCACATTAAGCAAGTAGCTCATGACCTTCAGTGGTATCATCCCGTCCCTAGAGGTGGAAAACGGGCCAGCTCGACCCACGAAACAGGAGGCCAGTCTAGGTCGAGCCTCCTTTTGGATATCATGGGCCCGGCACGGCCCATGGCTTGTCTGTGGGCTGGGTCGACGGGCCGGGTCGGATCGGGCCTGTCCATTGGGCCTAAAATTAATTTTAATTTTTTTTTAATAAAAAAATCTTTGAAATACATCATTTTTTTTACATAAAAAAATACAAAAGATATTTACGTTATTTTTTTTACATTATTTATTTTAAAATTTTACATAAAATTTTTAAATCCTTTGGAGTCTGTTCTGCCTGTTGAAGTTGATGTCGCATCATCGTCTTCTTCTGATTCAGACTTCAAGCTCAATCCTTGAAGACGGTCAACCGCATCGTATAAATCTTTTAAGCAGACGGAGGCTTCTACAGACTTCTCTGATAATCTACATCTTTTATCATTTAATACTCTTTTTCCTGCAGAAAATGCAGATTCCAATGCCACAGTTGACGTCGGAATCGTTAGTAAATCTTTTGCCATTTTTGCAACTATAGGAAACCTAATAGCTGTAGTAGACCACCACTTTAATATATTTAAGTTATCTATTTCTAAATCACTAAAAGCAATTGGGGATTCTAAATAATTATCTAATTCATTATTTGTAC
>JAMKQA010062602.1:0-17174 GCA_024699735.1 Posidonia australis
GAGAATTTCACGATTTTCACGATTTTCCTCATCGCCCAAGGGCGTACAGTAAAGCGGCATTAGCAATGCCTACATTTGACCCTCGGATTAACTTTTTCCTTTGATTTCACTTCTCCTTGATTTGGCATGTTTTTAGTCATCTTCATGTATGAGCACATAGAATAAGCAAGCACGCATTTAGCAGACCATAGACAGTAGGAAACCTAGAAAGACCGAGTTTTCTCGGGCGGATGGGGGTGCCTAACCCCTTCCCCATGCGTAACCAGAATCCTTACCCTTTCTCTGGCCCGCATTCATCTTGCATTATCCATTAGGCACGGATCACACATTCATTCTGCATTTTGTTTTGTTTCGTGATTTTCTTGTGTTTGTTTTGGTTTTCCTCGTCTTTCCATTAAAAGACTAGGTGACGACTCCTTTCCTTATCCTTTTGTCTTCCCTTTGGTGTTTTCGAGTCTTGTCTCTTCCTCCAGATTCACCATTTTTGCCGTGACTGTATCGGATCTCCCCGTGTGTTTCCGCACATCGGAGTAGGTTTGGTGAACCACGCCTAGGGGTTCCACCGACATGGTCACACCTAGTATTCGGCTTCATTGTTGGTGCAGTCAAATGTCAACTTCCTTGCAAAGGGAATTAGTTGTCCTTGCGGCGTTGCTAAAACTGCACCAATACCTCTTCCTCTTTTATTGACTGCGCCATCAAAATATAGGCACCATTGATGCTTATCTTGAGAATTTTCTAATTCTTCATCACCCATTGCAAATAAGATGTCTTCACTGGGAATTGTGTTTGCAGTGGTTGATATTCCGACAAGGGTAGGTTGGCCAAGTGATCCGCCATCGCTTGTCCTTTCATGGACTTCTGTGTCACAAAGGTAATGTCATACTACAACAACATTACCTGCTACTTAACACATCTGCCCACCAAGGTTGGCTTCTGGAATAGATACTTGATAGGATCATGTCGACATAATAGCAGGACTAGGTATACCAACATGTAATGCCTGAGGCACTTAGTGGCTCATACCAAGGATAAGCAAACTTTTTCTATGGTGCTGTATTTGGTCTCGCAGACATTGAATTTCTTGCTGAGATAGTAAATGGCCCTCTCCTTACGCCTTGATTTATCATGCTGACCTAGGACCGTGCCCATGGAATACTGTGTGGTTGAAAGATATAATAACAGGGGGCTATCCTGGTGTGGGAGGAACTAAGACTGGAGGTTTTGCCAACATCTATTTGATTTTGTCAAAGGCTACTTGATACTCATCATTCCAGTGCATCTGGGCATTCTTCTTCAGGAACTTGAATATCGGTTCACATATGGGTGTAAGCTGTGCTATGAACTGGCTTATATATTGTAATCGCCCCAGCAATCCACGTATTCCTTTTTCAGTAGCAAGGGGAGGCATGCCAATAATTGCTCTAGCCTTGTGAGGATCCACTTCTATTCCTCTTTGGCTGTTAATGTAACCTAGGAGCTTTTTGAAAGACACCCCGAATACACATTTGTTGGGGTTGAAGCAGAGCTTATACTTCCTCAAGTGGTCAAACAACTTCCTTTGGTAGGAGAGGTGATCTTCGGGCTCTTTGGACTTGACTATCATGTCATCCACGTACACTTCAACTTCTTGGTGTATGAGATCGTGGAATAACGCTGTCATGGCCCTCTGGTATGTCGCACCTGCATTCTTCAGCCCAACTGGCATTACTCTGTAGCAGAAGACTCCCCATGGGGTAATGAAAGATGTCTTCTCCATGTCTTCTTCTGCCATTCTGATATGGTTGTACCCTAAAAATCCATCCATAAATGATAACATCTTATGCCCTGATGTGTTGTCAACCAGAATATCAATGCGGGGAAGCGCAAAATCATCCTTAGGGCTCGCTTTGTTGAGGTCTTGATAGTCTACGCACATGTGAACCCGCCCGTCTTTCATTGGCACTGGCACCACATTTGCGAGCCACTCAGGGTAAAGAACGACCTTGAGGAAATTGACTTTATGCTGCTTCATTATTTCCTCCTTAAGTTTCAACAGCCACTGAGATCGCCATCTGCGAAGCTTCTGCTTGACTTGCTTTGAATTTGGTTTTAGTGGTAATGTGTGCACTACCACCTCAATATCTAGGCCAACCATGTCGTCGTAGCTCCATGCAAAGACATCCACATATTCTTTTAAGAAAGCTATAAATTTTGCCTTTGCTTGTGGTGATAAATTAGCACTAATGCGGGTTTCTTTAACATCATCTGTTGTGCCAATGTTGACGAGCTTTGTCTCTTCCTCCACATGTAGATTAAAGCCCTCTGGGTCATTGTCGTGAGGTTGAAATTGCGAAGGCGCATTATCATCAATCTCAGCGTCTGCACCGTCTACCTCAATGACCTCATCCTCCTCTCCATAGGCAATGACCTTCGATAGAATTTCTTGTTCGAAGGTTGGATCTGTGATGTCAATCGAGAGGATTTCTTTCGATTCTGTGCCCTAATGGCGCTTTATGACAGTCACAGTGACTTTCGTATTCTTGTAATGGCACTATGCGACCTCTTCTACAACTTGACTGTCTGGACTAGCTGAGGACCTAGGGCTTCCTGCTGCTGAGGTTGATGCATCTCTATTCACATTTTTTGATTTTTTGGGATTTTCAGACTTTTTCCTTTTTGGGTTTTCTGGATTTTTTGTATTTTCCATACTATTTACAAAAGCTGCTGCACGCTGCGGCTGTCCTGCTACGGACTGATAAGATTGTTGCCGCCTGTACTGCCTCTTGAGCCTAGCTCAGGTTGTTTTTTTTTGCCCCTCACCCTTCAAGTGAGGTTTAAACTGCTAGTACCAGCTAGATCTGCCTCCAAGCTGACAGGAGATTAACTCTATTGGTCTAGCACACTCTCTTTCTGACTGAAGGACCATGATTGAAGCTTGGTCCCGTGGTGGTACTGGTGATTCTGGTTGTGGTGGTAAAACAACTGATTTCCCTTTTCTAACTCTGTCGTGCTCTGCTAAGACTTCCGCGAGCACTTCCAACTACTCTTGAAACAAAATATCTAAATCTCTAATCGTGTCATTTGTCAAGTTGCTCTCTGAGTCTGTGCTCTGATCTGGATCTTGCACTGTTGCTGCCTAAGGCGCTGTTGACTATTCTGACTCTAACAACAAGGCACAATTTTGGAATTGTTGACAGGTCTGCTCAATAATCTGCTTCGACTTTGACTGATCATTCTCTGGATAAAACTCCTCTAGACAAATCCAAACTGCTGGCGATTGTGACAATGAAACTGTGAACAGACTCTAGTTTGGGTCCAAGATGCCTGCACTGTTGAAGTTAGAAAAATCATGGGGAATGATCATCCGCTGGTATTGACTTACAATAGCATGGGGATCTCTTCCGCTGGTATTGACGTTCGTATCCCAATCCTTCATGCTCCCTCCACTCTTCTGCCTTGATTGGCTTGGTGATTCCTTGGCTGTTTCGCCCAAGGGGGGTTCCTTTCTCATATCCCAACTTGCGACACAAGTTATCAACCATCAGATCGGGTTCACTATGAATGGCCAAATGGCCGATGCATTCGAGGGGAGGAATGAAAATAACCGGCTTGAACCAGTTAACACGATAAAGAACATCATAGGGTTTAGGCTCGAAGTGGACGATTTGTGGTGCGACAACAGAGACAGCCTCAATCTTCTCCAGATCTTCCACCATGACAACAACAACGTTGTCGTCCCAACAAACTTGATCATACGATGGAGAGCTGAGGGCATGACCTAGTGCTTGTGAAGCCAAGGGCGTCCAAGTAAAAGATTGAAGGAAGGTTCAATGTCAACGACGTAGAATTCTACGTCGAAGAGGGCTAGACCTATGGTCAGAGGAATGATAAAAATCGCAAGTGCATCATGATGTGTATTATCGAAAGCCATCATCCCTTTCACGACCGGTATTATGTCTTCGGACTTGAATCCGATTGCACTTACCATACGCAAGAGGCAGACATTTAAACCTGCTCTGTTGTCAACCAACGTGAGAGGGATGTGAAAGCTTCGGTATTGCGTAGTGATGAACAAAGGGGAATTATGATTGGTTCCCGATGGTGGTAACTCCTGGCTGGAAAAGAAAATCACTTGTAGCGCTGCTATCATACCCACCATACTCTCAAGGATGGCTGGCTCGATGGTTGGGGAGACATGGGCAGCTTGGAAAACTCTAAGGAAGGCCTCTCTATGCTCTGTCGAGGTGTGGATCAGGTCCCAAATTGAAATGTCAACTTTAACTTTTTTAAGATGAGCAGTTATGTCTGCTGAAGGTTGGCTGTTTCTGGTGGGAATGGGTGGAGCTACTCTTGGTGCGGGTGATTGTGAGGATTGAGCTTGCAAATGGAAAGGAACTAGTGCTACAGGTGTTGGAGGTCTCAATGGTTGAGCAACTGACTAGATGGGGCTTGGTGTTGGAGAATTAGGTCTAGGTGCTGAAGGTTTGTACACCCTACCCAATCGTGTTATCTCTGCACACATTTCTGTGGCATAATTATATGGAACACGATGCGTGTCATGAGTAAGGGTGATGACAAATGGGGGACGGGCCGCTAACTGTACAGGCATGGCTGGAAAATACTGGTAACTTTGAGGTGCTCGTGGCTGAATTGGCCCAAATTGTGGCCAGGCTTGGAGACAAATTGGTGTTGGTGGCTGTGGATGTACGATAGGCGATGCCACAGTGTATTCCGACTCAATGGTATAGGATGAATCATATTGACTGATTCCTCAGAAACACCAAGGAAAGAACGATACAACTGACGTGGAAAAGAAGAAGATACATCATGAATCAAATCGGTAGGACGAATGGATGACAAGATAGAATCAACAGGAAAGATAGAACTGACTCCCGAGAGACTTGATGCTCCCAGGGCTGGATGCTGTGGTAAAGGCTGGCTAACTATGTTGGGATGTGCCAGTGGTGCTTGTGCGGCTGCTGATGCAGGAGCTGGGCCTGCTGCCTACGTGCTAATGACAATGACCTTCTGGTCAATCAAGTCCTAGATTGCGTCCCTCAATGTGAGGCAATTGTCCGTCGAGTGGCCTGCGACCCGATGGAAATTGCAGAACGCATTCGTGTTATACCATTCAAGGAGCAGACTTGGCGGCAAGCGAATCTCAGGCAACCTCAAAAGGGATGCGACTTTTGAGAATACCATGCTCAATGGCTCCACCAATGGGGTATAGTGGCGCCTGTCACGGTGTTGTCGCTTTGGTTGCGGATGTGCCAATGGTGGGCACATCCTAACTGGTGGGGTAGGGTAAACTGGAGTGGCAGTGGGGGTGATGTGTGATGCAAGGGGTGCTCTAGGTGTGGGTGTGAGTGCATAGACTACTTGGCGTTGAGGGGGCAGATGGACATTCGCCGATGTAGCAAGGGATCTAATGTAAGAGACTGTATTCTTAGAGAGATCCCGCCTCTTGGGTGGATTGGCATTATGATTATTGTTGTTGTTGTTGCTGTTGCTGGCGCCACTATGTGAGGAAGTGGCTTGTTCGGCAAATACAGAGAGTACTGGAAAGCTGCTGCTGGCGCCACTATGTGAGGAAGTGGCTCATTTGGCAAATGCATAGAGTACGGGCATTCGGCCGAAGCAAAGCAAAAAAAGTGGTGACTAGTTGTATGCTGAGCAGAGCCCCGACTGCTGGCTGTGCTCCTCGACACGGCCACTTGCCCAAAGCAAAGCAAAAAAAGTGGTGACTGGCTGTATGCTGAGCAGAGCCCCGACTGCTGGTTGTGCTCCTCGACACGGCCACTTGCCCAAAGCAAAGCAAAAAAGTGGTGACTGGCTGTATGCTGAGTAGAGCCTCGACTGTTGGCTATGCTCCTTGAATCATGATCTCAATAGACTCCTCATGGGAGGGTCTATCTTTGACCTGTGAAGCCAAGGATCGCCATCGTCCAACATACTCTCCAAATGTTTCTTGGAGGTTCTGCTTAACTGCGACCAAGTCCTCGCGTTTCGGGACTAAGTCGAGATTAAAGGAATACTGTTTGAGGAACGCCTGTGTGAGGTCGTCCCAAGTCTTGATGGTGGCCATGTCAAGGGAGATGAACCATTTCAACGTGGGCCCCATAAGACTCTTCTGGAGTACGTAGATTAACAACCTTTCATCAGTTAGGAGTTGGGCAAGGTCTTTGCAATAGGCTTTAAGGTGTGAAATTGAGCAGCCTCTACCATTGTATTTCTCGAACTCTCAGATATGAAAATTTGGAGGGAGAGTCGCCTCTAGGAAATAACAGAGGTCCTGAAATTAGTAAGACCCACGGTCCCCGCCCTGCACTTGTCAGAGTGTTCACTCCAAGTCGTTCACCCTCGCAAGGAGAGCGTCTGGAGCTACTGTAGTCGTAGATTGTGCAGCTCATGCGGGTGTCATGTACACCGTATGGGTTGCCCTTAAAGACTCCTTCGAATCCACCATTCCGCCATCTGGTGCTACGGCAGGATGGTCGGTGTACCCGTGCATAGGTGCTGTAGGCTGAGGTACAAAAAAAGATGCTTGTGTCTAGTACAGTGGTGATGATAAGGGTGGTGCTATAGGGGACGTAGAATGCGGGAGCAAGAGCTGTTGAACCGGAATGGCCCTAGGAACTATGCTCATGGCTGGCTGTGCTCTCTCCAGCCTAGAAGGTTGGCCACCATATAGTGGAGATGCATGCTATGGTGGGTGCTGTGGCAGTGCTGCAGAAGGCAATGTCGATGCCCCTATTGACGAGGAGACGAGGGACAGCGACGACTATGGGGGTGGTGCAGTGGGTGCAATCTGTGATTTTGGGGTTGGTTTCAAAGGTAACTCGGGAGTCGGGAAAGGCAAGCTTGAGAAGGGCTGGAGCGCTAGTGCCAATCCCTGCAACTGCTAGGCGAGGGCCGACATTTGCTGCAGCTGCGCGGTCACGGGATCGTTACTTATGGCTCCAAAAGACAGAGTCGGAAAAGGGGTGGACGAGTCAGGAAGCTAAAAGCCCAGCTGTCCAAAATAGGGAGAAGCTACTACAGAAACAGCCGTAGTCACAGGGGTGCTAGAAAACACATAGTTATGAGGAGCAGTGAAAGGAGCCTGAGGGAAGGTCATGGGAACAGACTCAACAATTGGGCACCCAAAAGCAGAAGATGACCAAGCTGATGGCCCCGAGGGCAGAGTTGCCACAGGGACATGGTACAAGGATGGTGGAGGTCCCCGGATGCTAAGGCAAAGGTGGAGGCAGTAGTGATAACAGGGACAGAAACAAAGGAAGGATGGAGCGAAACAGGGACTTCCTCCTGGACAATAAAGGAATGAGGCTCGTTGGTTTACTAGGCCATGACGGATCGCGAGCGGGTACGGATCGGACTACGACTGGGAACAAGAGGGTGAATCCTAGGACGAGCTATCGTTAAAAGTGACAAATAACTGGGCCACACTGGGTGTCAATGAAAGGAAAAAACCTCAAGCTTTGGCTAAGGAACTCGCACTCTGACCGATACTATGGTACAAAAACAAGAATCAAGTTAGAAAAGATGCTGTGCTTATGGTGGTATGAATGAAAATGCATGAATGCTTCTAGTATGTGCTCTCTCTCAATCTAAGGGTGTAATACCAAGCCGTCTACTCCGGGTTCACATAAGGGTAAATGGGTCTCCGACTCAAAGTTAGAAAATAAAAGGTTCCCATTCTAAATGCTCGCCAAAAGCTAAGGCAGTGAAAGGGTGGTGCGTTTGGGGCCTCGTCCTCTGCCAAAGCAGTAGGTTGCACCCTCTACTAACACCGACACGACCCCGAACAGGGGAGACATACCGATATCTCGTTCCACACCAAAGCCATAGAATGAGACATCGGGGAATGTCCTTCACAAACTTTATAGGTAGACTCAAGAGAGGAGAAGATACATGCACTATATGATGAATGCAAAATATGCTTTAAATCTTTTACTTGTAAATTTATTAAACCTTAGGGGGAAGTTTGCAATTTGTCACTAGTTTGTCTTATTTATTTATTTTTGTTTTTATGTTTTTATTAACCCAAAGGGGTAGAGGAACATGTTTCTAATCTCCGAATCATGGCAAATGCAGAAAAGAGAAGAAAACATCCAAAGTAATCGTCAATCAACAAACAAAAAAGCATGCACATATTATGTGCAAAAGTGGTGGCATAGCAAATGTGTAAAAAAAAACACTCACCACACAAAAGGCATGTATAAAATGTAAGGAAGACACAACTTATACTACAAGAAAAGGGGTAATCAAAGCAAACAGATAAGAAACACATGAGCAAGCAAAGAAAACTAAAGTAATTGAGAAAACCAAAACGAAAGTCGGGATCTGGTTATCCCCAGTGGAGTCGCCAGTTCCTGTAACCATGCCGGCGATAGCCTCGAGCGTGGTGTGGAAGGCCAAATGTGCGAGGGCCAGCAAAGTCATGGCAAAAGTGATAAAAACAACGATGAAAATGCGGGAGTCGCCACCTAGTCTACTTAAAAATAGGAGACGAGGAAAACCATTTTAAAACACTAAAACTATGCAATAAACCAATGGAAAAGGTCAACATGAACCAGAAAATGGGTAAGGATCCTTGTTACACACAGACAAGGTATTAGGAAACACCGTGCGCCCGAGAAATCAGTCTTTCATGGGTTTCTCGTTTACTTATATGAAAATGTCGACTTTTCAGCCTGTTTCTATACACCCGTGTGCGATATGCAATGCAATGCTACATCTGAGCTGTGCCTTATGCTAACTATGGGTAAAAGGACCGTGTGGTGTGTCCTAATACTCTGAAAGATCACTCAAGTCATGGATTGAATATCGGCACAAAGATATTGCACCGATATAACCACAGATCCGTTGACACCGAGTGATTATCATCCTCGCGTTACTACATGCAAAACCTAGGACATATTGCATGGATGAGCATGAAACTGTGCAAATGCTATCCTCGTAAATCTAGGAGAATACACAAGAAAAAACCAATGATAGAATCAAGCAAGAAACATACTAAATATCATGCCAAAGGCCACTGTTGATGCATTGAAATAAGCAGGTGCGCCTGTTTGGTGCGCCAGAATTGTGCTCCTATTTGGTGTGCCACTTAAGTGCTCTACTAAAGTGTGCTAACAATGTGTGCCACTAAAGTGAGACTCAGAAATTGTAGAGGAAACAGTAAACTAGATTGATATTCTATGCGATATAAAATCTTGCAAATTTGCTTAAGACCATCTAAAAACACATCTTAGATCATATATGACTACCTCCCTCTTCCATAAAGTCATAAAAGAAAGAGTGAGACTAAGACATCATGACATGGGTCTTGTGCTCAAGGGAAATAAGCCTCACACAAGACCACAAAACTCTTAATTTGGTAAAGGTCAATGAGCCCTAGTTATGCTACCTGGGTCTTGATCCTAGACCGGTGCAAAAGAACTCTACACAAGTGTCCAGGAAAGCAACTAGCTCACCAGACCATAGTGGCAAACCAACTTCACTAGATGCAAAACTAATGCAAACAGAGTTATTACATGATGAAACTATGAAAGAATGAACATGGCATATCAGAGATCAAACACCAGAGAAATCAGTGTCCATAACCAACAGGAAAGCATGCAAACCATGATACAAATCTACTGTTTGCATCCTGTGACCAGACTGGTGCGCCAGGATGGTGCTCTAGTGATGTGCTCCAACCTGGTGCGCCAGGTTGGTGCACTCCAGATACTCTGTTACAGACTGCAATCTGATTTCAGAGTCTGGGCTGAGTGTATGCAACTAATTACATTAATGACTACTCAGATCAGTAACCTAAATGCCAGGAAACATAATCATGCCACACAACCAAGACTAAAACATTCATATCACTCTATCCTTATTCATGCATGTTCATGGGTTCTTTAAGATTGCAACTACCTATGGAGGCTTTTATGATTCATGCAACAACCTGGCTGATTTAGGGAGCATGGGGACATGATATAGTATGCAAAGGGGTGCATCACAACCCATGTTCCATGGCCAATAGCCTCATAAGACTATGATACATTGCCCAAACGGACCACACAGTGCAAGAAATCATCATGATAAACAAGCAGTTAATATATAGAAGAGCATCATGAACACCAGTTTAAACAAAAAGGTGCTAAGAAACATCAACATACAAACATTATATCAGCTTAGTTGCAATGTAAGTTTTATTCGGAACATCATGCAAAGCCCATGTGAAGATGAGCAAGGGAACTTACCTATGGTGTCTCTTCCTTGGGTGGCTCAAGGTGTCTCCTTCTTGTTGCTTTGGACACAACTAAGAGTGCTCAGGGATGCAAAAGGGTGCTCTGAAAGTGGATGCACTGGTTGCTAAGAGGTGGTGAATTTGCTAAGAGAGCCTAAAGTGTGATTCTTGGGTGACTTTTAGAGGAGGTGAAGTTGTAAAGCCGTGGGATGCCAAAGGCCCTGGAAACTAACATACTTGCGTAGTTTCGTAGAAGAATATTCGTAAGTGGAGGTTACATATATAGAAGATGGACAACGAACAGCCATCACTCTGAAAAGTGTTGTGCGCCATCATGGTGCACCACATAGGTGCACCAGAATAGTGCTCCATATTGGTGCGCCATGATGGTGCTCCACATTGGTGCTCCATTATGGTGCGCCACATTGGTGCTCCAGAATTGTGCTCCCCACTTGGTTGCCTAGATTATTGATTGGACCAGGGGCTTGTGGTCGTAGTTTATGTGATGATCCTGGACTAATCAAAATGTCAAATAGGATTCAAACGTGGTTAGGCTTGCCATGTCCAAAGCAACATCCTTTTGGAGAGCTTGCTTACGAGCCGCCTCAAAATCTGAGTGTCTACCGGAGGAGGTGGCACTAGGTGGCTTGCCTTGGGGACTGGAGTTGGGGGCTTGTACACCTGTCCGGACCGTGTGATTTCTGCACACATTTCTGTGGCATAGTCATATAGTACTCGGTGGGTATCCCTAGTCAAATTAATGACCAAGGGAGTACAAGCCGCCAACTCTAGCCGGGCCGATTGTTGGTTGGTGGAAGGCATTGTAGAGTAGGCTGCTAACTGGATAGGTTGGGTAGGAGCTAGTTGAGGTCCGGCTTCAAGGCAAATGGGCTGAGCTGGGGGAACTTGCATGGTAGGCAAAGCGGCCGCGCGCTCTATCCTGGTGGCCCGGCGAATCATGCCGACGACGAACTCTGAACTAAAGAGGAAGGAGAGATATTGCTGAGACGGAAACGGTTCAGAGGCAAGGTGGATAACATCTGACGGATTCAGCTGGGAAGAGTCGGATCTAAGAGGGAAGAGGCAGTGAACCCTTGAGGTCCCGGGTGCTCCAGGATGAGGGTGCTGAGGGAGAGGCTAACTGACAATACTAGGGTGTAACTATGCTCGTGCTGGTGCTAGTGCTTGTGCTAGGGCTAGTGCAGATCCTGCGTCCTGAATGTTGATAACAATGATCTTGCGATCAATGAGGTCTTGTATGGAATTCCGAAGAGTGAAACAGTTATTCGTCGAGTGCCCCGGGGCTCGATGGTAACTGCAGTATAAATTCACTTTATACCAGATCGGCAATGGATTCGGCGGTGGGTGAACGTCTAGATACTTGAGGAGCGACTGTACCTTGGGGAGGATGGCACTCAGCAGCTCGACGAGTGGGGTGAAATCTCGGTCGAGTCATTGGGGCCTTCCCTGTGGGGGGTACTATCATTGCCTTGCCGGTGCTACGGGATACACTGGCTCGGCAGTGGTAGTGATGTGAGGAGTGTGGGGTGTCCTCGTGCTGGTGCATAAACTACCTGATTTTGCTATTGTTGCTATTGTTGTTGTTGTTGCTGGTGCCGGCGTTGTGGCTAGAGGTGGTCGCCTGCTTGGCGAACGCGGTGAGTGCGGGGAAGTTGCCACTTCGTAGCAAACTTTCCACACAGGTGCCGACTTTAATCAAAGAGGAGAAGGTGGTGATAGGCTGAATGCTAAGTAGAGCCCTTGTGGCTGGCTATGCCCTGCGGATGATCATTTCGATAGACTCCTCGTTAGAGGGTCTATCCTTGACCTATAAGGCAAGTGCACGCCAACACCCAACGTATTCTTCGAACGGTTCAAAGGGCTTCTGTTTGGTGATGGCCAAGTCCTCCCTCTTGGGGACTAGGTCGAGGTTGAAGGAATACTATTCTAGGAATGCTTGGGCTAGGTCTTTCCAAGTCTGGATGGTCACCATGTCCAAAGAAGTGAACCACTTCAAGACAGGGCCAGAGAAACTCTCCTGGAACAAGCGGATCAATAACCTTTCGTCAGCCTGGAGTTGAGTGAGGTCTCCGCAGTATGCCCTCAGATGGGAGATTGGGCAACCTTTTCAGTTATATTTTTCAAAGTCCGAGACTTGGAAATTCGACGTAAGAGTTGCCTCTAGGAAGTAGCAGAGGTCTTGGAACAGGAAAAACTAGTAGTCCCCACCCTACACTTGTCGAAGTGCTCTTTCCAAATCGTCCATCCTGGAAAGGAGGGCGTCTAGGGTCGCTGCTGTTGAGACTAGCGTAGCTTGGGTGGATACCGTGTATGCCGTGTGGGTCGCACTGAGGTGCTCCTCATAATCCACCATCATACTAGCTGGTGTCATGGCATGATGGTCGGCATACCCGTGCAGGTGAGTGGTGTGGTGCGAGATGTATGGGGGAACATGTGTCTGATGCAGGGACGGAGGGTAGGCAGTATGCTGTGCTGTGAGTGGTGCAAGGTTTGTGGGCGGCAGCTGCTATCCTAGTGCCAGTCCAAGCAGCGGGACGAGGGAGTGCTGCACCTCTGCCAGGCCGAGAGTCTGGCCACCAGGTGCGGGAGATGCATGCTGTGATGAGTGAGATGAAGGTGAAAAATGCAGGATCGACACCCCCATCGCTTGACTGGAGAGGAGCTGGGGTGATGGCCAGGGAGGTGCAGTGGGTGCAGAGTGGTGCACCAAAGCCGAGGGCAGCGAGACCTCATGGGGAGGAAAAGCTAGGAGCAGGGAGGAGTTCAGCGAGAGCGCCATGCCCTATAGCTTCAAGGCGAGGGCCAAGAAGTACTGGGCTTGCACGGCTGGGCTCCTATCGGTAGCAGTACCGATGGACGGGATTGTTAGTGGGGTTGACACAACAGAGAGCGGAAAGGGAGTTGACTGTTTAAGAGGGACGAATCCTACCAAAGAGGCTACCGCAGCTGGCTAGGTAGTCAAGACGGATGGGCCCTACAAAGGGTGAGACACCGACAACACCGAAGCTCAGGTGGCAGTCACCGCCACCGACTCGGTGACAGGCTCCAGACCGAACAAGGTCTACCAGTGTCCCGACACAAAAGGAGAAGATGCCCCATGGGCCTAGAGAGGCTAACATGGGGCGAAGAGGCAATTGAGGAAGTCAGGAAAAGGGATGAGGGGGCCGAAGTGGCGATACCCTCGGAGGTGATAGTAGGAAGAGCCTCGCTAATGCGCTAGACCATGGAGGAACATGAGCGAATGCGAATAGGGCTACGGTAGCTGAAGGAAGGGCGGAACCTACGACAAGCTATCGTCGAAAGCGACAAAAGCTCAAGGAAGACTGAGAACAAGTGTCACACAACAAAGAAACTAAAAGGTGGGGGTGCTCGAGCTAGGGTCAAAGGACTCGTGCGTAAACCTGTGGATAAGAGAGACAGGAGCAGGTATCAAAACTTGAGGATAAGCAATGCAATGTTAATTAAGTGGTATGAATGGCACACATGCACATGGATGCAACTAGTATGCACTCTCTCACCATCTAGGTGATTGTTTGGAGGCTGTCTACTTTGGATGCTCTCGGGGTGAACGGGTCTCCGACTCAAGGCAGAAAGTAAGGTTCCGTCCCATGCCAAAGCTGTTGAACGATGGTAGATTGGGAGCCTCGACCCTGCCAAAGCATGGGTTGTACCCTCTACTAACACCGACACGACCCTGGACAGGGGGTGACAGTCCAGCATCAAATTCTATGCCAAAGCTATAGGACAAGAGAACCAAAACTGGCCTTTGCATATTATAGGGGGACTCAGAGGAGAGAAATGCATGCTCCTACATGATTCAATCATGCAATATGCCTTTGTGTCTTTTACTTGCATTTTATTAACCAGGGGAGAGAGAGTTTGAATTGGTCTCTATTTTTGCCTTATTAATGGTTTCTCTGAGTTTGTGTGTTTTATTTTAAACTAGTAGGGGAGGGCAAACATGTCTCTATTCTCCTGTGGATATTAAATTCAAAAGGGGAAGAAAACACACAAGTACGATAAGCAAGCAAGTCAAACAACAGGCAAAAGGCATGATCATGGCGTGTGCAAGTGTCATGGTATCATGGTAGTGAAAAGATAAAAACATCAAACACATCATAAGGTAGGTATCCTAGCATGTGCATTGTGGTGTGGTCAGACTATCTTGGTGTAAAGTAAAACATACATCATCCATAAGGCATAAAATATCAAGTGCATACAAGAAAAACCATGCAAGCGAGAAAGAACCAAAAACGAAATCCGGAGTCTGTCTTTTCCCCAGCGGAGTCGCCAGTTCTTGTGACCATGCCGGCGGAGGGGAACCGCGCTCCCCACGCGATCGGGACCGCATGGGAGTCGGAAGGGCCACGGCGAGTCTGGTGGTTACGAGGGTGGAAAAGAAATGACTCGAAAACACCAAAAACTATGCGAAAACGGAAAAGATGTGGAGTCACTACTTAGTCTATTTAAAACAGGAAGACGAGGAAAACCATATCAGAAAATCAAAACATCAAAATTGAAAGCAAAATAAGATGATTCATGCCAAATGGATTCGACACACGGATCATGGCGAATCGAAGAAAATGTAAGGACTCCTAGTACATGCGGGGAAGGTGTTAAGCACCCCCGCACGCCTGACGAGTCGGTCTTTCTCGATATCTCATTCGTGTGCATGGAAATGTAGGCACTTGATGCCGGTTAATGGGATTATATGGATGATGCAAGGGAAATAAATCATATGATTAAGGAAACAAACCAAGCCAAAAAGCATAATCAAATCGGGAAACAACAAGTAAAGCACAAGATGGAAAGCATGTGGGCCCATCGGCTAGGCTGGGTCAAAGCTACTCCCTGGATGACCCGCGCATGTGCCACGTGCACGTCGTTCGCGCAGCCCAAACACGTATTCCCAGAGATGCCATGACCGTTTGCCATCATGGCTATATCCACAACACAAAGGCACTACTGTGAAGTTGCCATCGAGGTGCCGGGAAAGAAATCACACTAGGGGCTCATGCAAGCATCAAAGTCGAGGAAACCAAAACTTAATGGAGAACCCAAATCACTAACAAGAAATCCAAGCAAACTAGAGAATGAAAACATGCCAAAAAGAAACAAAACATGCATGAATGGCCTATAGTAGGGCAAGTGACCTTGGTTTGGTAGGACCTGACGCTGTCCATGCCCTAGTCTATACGTGCATGTGGGGCGCGCAACTGCGACGAGCGCATGAAACAGGGCCAAGCCCGCCTTCTTCATCGCCTCCTCCCCGGAAGGCGGAGCATCTCCGGGCCTAGTGATATGTCTGGAAGCTTGGGAGGATTACTGTGGCACGATGCAAATGCAGAGCTAATGATGAAATGCAGTGGGCTCTTCTCCCCCTTTTCGTCATCGGTGTCAATGCCAATCCACCTCTGGTGAGCCTCTACGGGAGGTTTTCGACCTGGAGAATCAGCTCGACCGCTCCAAGAGGTGAAGGGAGGAAGGGGGATGCCATTGGACATCCAAACCGAGCATTCAAGGGCTGGGATAGCCTCACGCCAGTGGTCGTCGTTCGTCAGCGGCAAGAGTGACGGGATGCACAAATGGGAACGAAAACGTGGAAAAAACTACAAAGGAATGAGGCAAAAAAGGCTTCTAGGTATTCCTATGACGATTCCGTGAGAAGAGTTGTACTTGTGGATGGCTGGGGAAGCGTCACTAGCGTCGACGGACAAGGAAGCTCTGGCAAGGAGGCAAGACGGTCAGATGTGAGGCTAGTGAAGGCCTGGGGATGGCTCGAGGACGTGCGGGGGAATGCTGGGAAGCTGGGGAAGTTCATCAGAAGGGGAAGCAAGGGGGCTGGTCGGAGCTTGTGGATTGGGTTCGAATTCTCCGGCAAGGTTCCTCCCTGGGTTTCTCTGGCTCTCCTCTCACGAATCCTCTCGTTGAAAGTCCGGGTGTCCTCTAAGGGTGCTCAAGGGGGGTTTTGGTTGGTTGTTCCTGGTGGTAGGTGGTGATGGCAGGGCGTGGTTCAATTGTCAGGGATGGCAGGGGAAGGCTCGTCGGCGCTGCTGTAGGCCTTGCATGTTGGCGGAAGCGGCGCAGAGCGTAGGAGGCTGGTGACAGGGCGTGGGAAAGCTAAGGGATGTCAGGCACGTTGGGAGACAAGTCGACATTTTGTGCATGATGTCGCTCATACGAGGTACGAGGTCGTACAGCGAAAGCGACCAGTCAAGCAACACCCGTAGTGCTGCCCTAGTTTTGACGCACGCATGGGCCGTGTATGTGGGTCGCGCGTGTCGTTGGGCCAAAGCACACAGGCTAGATTTTAGATTTTAGGGTTAGTAGGATGGAAGGAGTTAGGAGTAATTAGAGGATTTTCTAGGTTGGTTTAGGTTTATGGGCTTGGCTGGGGAATTAGAGGAAATCCGGGTCAACTGTCCAGTTACGCTCCCCGCTAGATTCGTCTACCAACACTGGCCAGAAACCGGGGTGTCTACAGACTATAAAGAGACTTTCTCTTCGGTTTCATCGAAAGACTCTTTTCGGATTATTATGGCATTGGTTGCTTATTTTGACCTTGAGCTACACCAAATGAACTTAAAAATGGTGTTTCTCAATGGTGACGTTGATGAGAAGATCTATATGGTGCAACTAGAACACTTTGCATATAGTGACACAAAGAAAATGGTTTGCAAACTGTGACCATGCCGGACCCGGAGGGAGGCGGGAAAGGGATCACAGCCATGCCAATGGATGGCAAAGGCGCAAGGATAGGATAAAAGAAAAAAGAAAGGGAGTCACCACCTAGTCTTTTAAGGGAAAGACGAGGAAAACCACAAAAGGAAGAATGCATGCATGAGATGCAGATAGGAAGGCTGGATGTCTGCTAACCAGAGGATGGGTAAGGATTCCTGTTACGCACGAGGAAGGTATTAGGCACCCTCGTACG
>JAMKQA010062603.1:0-15813 GCA_024699735.1 Posidonia australis
GGGGGGGGTGAGATAATCATGGCATGCGTCTCCATATATTAGTTGAATTGAATGGAATGCAAAGAGCAAGGGGAACCCAAGGCCCACCACATAGATCCCACAAGGTTTGGAAGCCTCTGATAACAAGCAAATGCCATGGTTCTCTGTATCACTTTCCAACACTGAAGCTCCCGAGAGCCAGGGTTTTTTTAAGACTTCGGTGTGAACTAATGGAAGTTTTAGTGTTGAAGGAGTATGGAGAAGGACCGGTGGGATGGTCGGTGAGGAATGAGGAGTGAAGTTGGATGCCATAGACAGACAGATCGAAGGCAGCAAGCATGGGATAAGGATGAAGGTGGTAAATTCCCATGCAACAAGGTAAGTCACGTCTGCAATGATATATAAGAGCAAATAAACACGGGGCTGTTCATCGATAATTCCTAGATATTCAATGAGAGTCTCGTCTCGTATTTTAGCAGTTTGATGATGAAAACCACTCAAGTTGTCGACTGGTGATGAACCAAAAAGGCAAAGATTAGTTGAGAAGGGCAAGGTCGAAAGAGTCTTTTAGTCCTTCTTCGGATAAGTACGTGGAGCGAGGAAGAAATTTTGATTTGGTTTGAAGGTGAAATAAATGCTAGAATAAATGAAAAATAAGTGAATTAATAGTAATTAATTTGATTATTATAATATATATTTAATTTAAAACATGAATACATTACAGTAAATGTGTGTTATTTTTATATAAAAATCAACATTCCACATGTAACTAGAATAGAAATTACTATTCTAGGGTTTATTAAACTATTATGTGTATTATGGCATTGTGCGTGTGGGGTCCGGATGTGGGTCTGTGTGGGACCTGCGTTCGTGGGCCGTCTACTGTGGCTGGTGGTTGGGCGGTGGCCGTTGAGCTCGTGCGGGGTGCTGGTGGCCGAGGTGCGTAGGTGGCTACCGTCGTGCACTCCCGTCACTTGACGTTCGCCTTATTCTTCCTCTTTCTCCTCCTCGGACATACACTTCTCCTCTCCCACTTCCCTTTCCCTTCCCCTTCCCTTCACCCTCAGTCCCCTCCCTCCCCACTCCTCCTTTCTCCACCCATCAACCTTGTCTTTCCCCCTTGTTCCTTGCGTCGGAGAGAGAAAGAGAGAGAAGTGAGAGAGGCAAAGGCACCGTGAGGCTCGATGTCGGCGTGGTTGGAGTATTAGAGGTGAGTCCTAGAGGTCGAGAGAGCTTCCATGGACGTCGTGGTCGTCGGTGGAGGTCGATGGCTGGCCAGAGGGTGCGTTGGATCGTCGATGAGCGTTTCTCAGGTACGCATCTCCAACTCCTGTAATATAGAGCATGAAATTGGTAGAAATTAATAGGATTGCATGAAATCTAGGTAAATTTACATTCCTAGAATTTATGATAGATTTATGGACATTTATGCCAGTAGTTGAGTTTTAGGTCGTTTTGACCCTTATATTTTTGAGATTTTATATCTTGATGCATGATGAATGGATTTTGGTTTTATTTGTTGGGTTTTGGAGTAGACTCGAGGGTCTACATCTTATGTTTTATGTTAGATTTTTGGTGATTGTTTGGGAGTCTGATTGGGACTCCCACTTTGGACGATTTTGAAATGTATGGTTTGGGCCGTTTTCTGTTTTTCGTAGAATTCAACATACCGAATTATTTCGGTATGCCATTTTTCTTTTAGATTAGGTCCTCTGGTCGAACTTCGGTCATCCGATTTTAGACGATCACCTAAATCAGGAGATTTCGATCGACCGAATCATTTTTGGTATACTGATTTTGGCCTGAGTGTTGACCGTTGACCCGATTCGGTTGATCGACCTAAATCAGTCTACTAAACCAGGATTTTTTGGCATACTGAACCTGTTTCGGCATGTCGAATCTTTGCCCAAATGCTTTTGTATAATATGATTTCCGAGGTTTTCTAGATTGATTTGTATTGTCCCATTGAGATGAGATTGCAGGCCGTTAGTAGTGGTCCCTCGGGACACCTGATGTACCGTTTTGCTGAGGTTTTGGAAGAGTTTTCAAAGATATGAAAATAATTTCAAAGAGATGAGTTGGCAGATTTGGAAAATGGTTTTCCTAGTTTTCTGTGTGCTGATCGAGACCGTGTCGTCGGGACCAGGTAATGTGACGACATTCTCGGGTGGTCGGGCGCGATTCTCTGGTTGAGATCGAGGGCTGAGATACTTAAGGTAGAGGGACGTCTGGTTCTGGAGGTATGAGACTCCTTAACTGTTGTCTCAAGGCTAGGGTTGTGGTTCGCAGGTTGAGGTGTCTTGTGGCATGACGGGGAGGTATGATACTTCTGCTGTCGCTGTGAGCACTGAGGCTCGGGTGTTGTTGGGTGTGGAGGTATGACACTTCCTCCTGAGCACTGTGTGTGGAGGATGCCGTGAGGAGACGTATCCTGTAGTGGCTAGTGCTGGTGGGACACGTGTCCCGTAACTGGTAACGTCCTGAGAGATAGGATAGCTTTCCTAGGGAGAGATTGGCTTTTTGAGGGTTCTTCAGAGAGGGAGAATCACTGGACGGTGAACGTTTCTACACAGAGTAGCCGTCACCGTGGTAAGGTAGAACGTCGTGGTCACTCCTCTGCGAACTGCTTGTGACCAGAGTTTGGTTGCTTGGCGTCGGACTTCCCGATTTACTATGTGTGGTTTTGGCCATTAAGGACATTTGCTTTTGGTTTTGGGCTAGTAGAGTCCTGGTTGTAGTTTTGGCCGGTGTAGGCCTGGTTTAAGAGGTTTTGAGAAATAATTTGCGAAATGAATTTTAAAAGAAAATTAATCATAATTTCGTCTTCCCGCCATTTTTTCGTGTGGAGTGCATACTAGGTGACTTCTGTCACTCATGCGTTTTCCTTATGGTTTTGGATTACAGTTGTAGACATGTAGAAGTTTAACGTAGTGCATATAGTCTGGAGTCTCGTAGCTGCATACACAGATTCCTAGTAGTTAAATATTTTCTGTTTGACTTTAATTTTTTCGTAATTTAATTTATTTTAAATTATTATAGAAAATATGGAACGTTACAAATACCCAATTAGAGAATGTCTTTTGGAGAAATGTTTCAACAAAGTAATAACCTAAACTTACTTATGTACATAAGGTAATCTTCTTCTTAAAAAAATATCTTTTCTATTTCCCAGGAGCTTGCATCCTGCACTTTAATTATCTTACTAAAGTAAGGATCTTGTTTGAATAACAAGGTTGGAGACAGAGGATAAGAAAGAAAGTAAAAGTTGAGAAGACGACAAGAGAAGCTAAATGAAAAGAAAGTTCACCTTCTCCTGTGTTGTTTGGATGTCAAGATAACGAAAAAGAAAGAACACATGTATAACCAATTTAATTTGCCAACGTAATCTCTCTTGTATTCATTTTCTCTGATTTATAGAGAATGTGAACGACTGAAAATTTCTCTCCAACTCTTCTAAATTAAATTGCTAAACATAAGAAAGAAAAATATATCAATCCATCTTTTCGTTCCCTACTCCTTTTTTCTTTTTCCCACTACTTTTAACTGAATAACAAATTTACTTAAGGTATTTATATATTTCTACATCACATTATACTTAGAACTTCTTTAATATTCACACTGCATATTTGTAGATCCTTTACCTTTTCCATAAATAATTGCCGTACTGTTTCTATCTTAAGTGCTTGGAAGTAGTCAAAATTATCAAGATGAAACCTTCTCTTTTGGCCTGTATTGTTTTAAACTAAGGTTTAGTCATTTGATTTTAGAACTTCTACTTTTGATTTGTATAATTTTAGACGTATTGGATTAATTGGTGGTGGCTTTTATAGTTAAGTGACTTCTTATATTTAATGATATTATTGATTTAAAAAAAAAATCCTTCTCTTTTAGTACAAATAGAGAAAAATAGTTCTAACTAAAGTTCAATTTCCATAAATAATTCCACTAGTATATTATGTACGTAAAAAGGATGATGAACTTGAGAACTTCCAATTTTATTTGCCATGCAACATTTTCAAGACAAATTCTTTCCTAGCTTCCTAACAAGCATTTGCATGGAGGATGGATACAACCCACAAAATGACAAGATGAACAAAAGCAAGGAGTGGTTAACGACAGTGATTGAACGAAAGAGAAAGGTTGGAAGTGTTTTTTTTTTTTTTTTTGATATCGATATGCATATATTTTTTTTCTTGTGGTCTGTGAGATTCAAACCTAAAAGGAAACCTCCTAGTCAACACCATGATAGTTGACAGAGGAAGGTTGAAACTTGGAAAAGGAATCATCCAAATGTGTGAGACTCCAAATAACCTTACCAACTTTCATAAAAGGAATTATCCATCTCCTATTTTTCATTTTGTTTCTTATTAGAAAATATGTGAGACTTTATAGTAATCTTTGTTGCCATGCTACCAACTTTTCAAAAAAAGAAAAACCCCATTTTCCATGTTTATTTCATTTCCTATCTTTCAAAAAGAAAAAAAAAGTTTTATTTCATTTCCACTTCTTGTTTTTCTGTTCCATGGGTAGCGGCGGTGACCGGTAAAGGATTAGAAGTGTAGAGATGGAGGGAGGGAGGGAGGAAGTGGGTCAGTAAGAGCCCACACGTTGTTCTCAGGCAAGCCATGTGCTCACATGGTGGAACACTAGAACAACACAAGAGAAAACAAACGCATACAAATACAAAGCACAAGTTCTGGTCCAACCACGCAAGCGCCAGCACCAGCACCAGCACCAGCATCAACAGCAGACGCCAAGCTGCAGTAGAAGGAGAAGAGAGAGAGAGAGAGAGAGGAAGATGAAGGAGGGTGGCGGAAATGGAGGAGGAGGTGGTGGAGGGTTCGTGAGGGCGGACCAGATCGATCTGAAGAGCTTGGACGAGCAGCTGGAGAGGCACTTCAGCAGGGCATGGACGATGGAGAAGAAGAAGGAGGAGGGTGTGAGGGAGAGGGCGAGGGAAGAGTGGGAGATCGACCCTTCCAAGCTTGTCATCAGGGATGTCATAGCTCGTGGTACCTTTGGCACTGTGCACCGGGGTGTCTACGATGGGCTTGATGTCGCAGGTAAAGCTTTCGCTGAGGTTTTCGGTCGTTACCCATTTCTTGTTTTCGCAGGAATCCAATTGGGTTTTGATAAAAAAAGAAAGAAAGAAGGTTTTTGTAGCTCATATCTGGTGTGTTGGTGTCGCTGTTATTTCTGTTTTTCCTAAATATCGAGATGCTGTAGGATGGAATTTTTATGCACATTTTTATTGTTGTTGTTTGGGAGTCTTTCCTCACTTCTGGGAGAGCCCTGAGCGTCAGTTGGGTTTTGTAGCCTAGAGAAGAATAAAGTTTCCTTCATCTGGTTTTCATCAACTTTT
The DNA here is from genome assembly GCA_024699735.1 of Posidonia australis. Classification (NCBI taxonomy): domain Eukaryota; kingdom Viridiplantae; phylum Streptophyta; class Magnoliopsida; order Alismatales; family Posidoniaceae; genus Posidonia; species Posidonia australis. The sequence goes on from JAMKQA010062603.1 coordinate 5,342, forward strand.
GGTATTTGTGTTGATTGCTCCACGCTGGGGATATTCATTCAGTGTTTGCTCTCATTCAGTATATTAGTTGCTCTTTATTTTGGCCAATGTGTAAGGTGCCATGCTCTTGCGCTTCACTTCATTCAGCAACTGTGTAAGGTGCCATGCTCCTGATGATGATTTGTGATGTATCAATATGAATGGTTAAGAAACAGATGGGTTTTTTAAAATGAAATCCCGAAACATGCAAATGTGTAAGGTGCCATGCTCCTGCTCTATAGTTCTGATGATGACTTGTGATGTATCAATATAAATGGTTGCTCCTTTTTTTGTTCTTCTGAAAAGCTCCCACTAGGAAATCTGAAAACATGAAAATGTTTAACGTTTTGCTGAGATATGGTTACTCTCCCATTTTTTGTTACTTGTTAGGGAGGTTCAATATCGGAAGTTGTGCGTTAGTCGTGATTATTTGTCAATCAAATGGGAAGGAGATGCTTCTCTCTTGATAATCATTCTCTGTTACTTTAAACACCTTTAGCTCTTGCTTTGATTTACCTTCTCCGGAAATTATGTTCTTCTTTTTGACCTTTTCAAGGATTTATTACTGCTACTCTGTGGAAGTCCGTGATTCTTGTTTACATCCTCTGTTGTTTTCCTCACAGTTTTTCAAAGTGACTTTTTCTTCTGTTAGCTTTCATGTGATTTCAACCTATAGTAGATTACATCACATCTAATATAGGGGCCCACTGGTCATGTGATCCCTTGCAAAATGAAAGGGAAAGACAGGAATAGGATGATGGTGCAGCAATAATGTGCGAACTTCTCACTGTTGGAATACAAATGATTAGGCAATGGGGATTGAGGTCCAATAGGAAACAAACTGAAGGTATGGACATATGGTCAAAAAAGATTAAGAAAGAAAGGAAAAGAAACACTTTCATGTTTTTCTATGGACAATAGTTTGATAAAGCAGGGATTACTAAATTGACATTTAAGGAGTTAGATGAACAGAATAAAGAAATTAGAAGAAAATTAATGGAATTAGTATTTGGTGTTAAGGATCAAATATAGATGCTTTTGTGTCATGTTTGCTATTTGCAGTTACACCTTGTTATTAAATGGATACAAATCATACAATAAGCTTCTAGTTATTGTTGAGACTCAACATATTGGCCTTTTCCATTGTTGGGTCTTTCAATTTTCAGCTGGCTACCTGAAGAAAAATAACCCATCACCTTTGTGTGCATACACATGTTTATTGCATTTCATGTTTACCACTTCCATGATGGCTTTGCATGGTTGTGGTTGTCCAACATGTCTGTATCGTTGTTGTCTTCTCATACATTTGTTCATCTAAATATGCAGTGTTGGTGACTTCTTACTGCATTTTTTTTATTATTCAAACTTTAGTTTACATTCATTTTAATAACCATTAGCCTTTTCATTCCATCCTAGTAAAATTGCTTGACTGGGGGGAGGATGGCAGCAGGGCAGAAGCTGAAATTACTTCTCTTCGTTCAGCTTTCACTCAGGAGGTTGCTGTCTGGAACAAGCTTGATCATCCTAATGTAACTAAGGTGCCAGCTCATTTGGGGAACTTCATAACCTCTAAAATCCTGGTCTGAATTATGTGATCCTCAACCAATTGTAGTGGAACTGTGCATTTAACTATAACAAGAATTATCCTTTCATATTTATTGTGATACTCATTCTTCAGAGTTACCATTTCAATATTTCATAGCCATTGGTTGTATTATTTCTGTTCGTTGATCACAATAAATGTATAACTCAACCATTTGTTTCTATTAGAAGTACACCTACTAATTTGGATTTCGCAGTGCCTAGAAGGCATATTATCTTTTAGATTCAACTAATTTATCAAAAGATCTTTTTGCGAAACAAATATTGCAGTATGTGTGGTCCTGTATGTCTTCTTCTTGTTCCCTGTTGTTGATCAAAAGCCTCAAAGTTACAGTGTGAGAAGAAATTAAACATGATAATTGACCTGGTAGGACTTTGTCATAATATCCTGTATTCTAAAACATTGTGTTTACCCCTGATGAATTTCAAGCCAATATTTGTGTCCAAAAATGGACACCAAATATTTTGTTTTCAGAAAAATAAGATATATGCTAGAGAGGTCGGTGTAGGCTCCAGATGGTCATACATAATAAACCAGTCTAATATTTTATTATGGTGCAACAAAAATACGACTGGAATTATTTTCAATTCTGATAATGATCTTAGACCCAACGGTTATAAAATCCTTAACAACTTGGTACTGATTTTTCTTCAAGGAAAAGTGTATAGTTGATCCTACCAAAATGTTAAATTGCTAAGCGTGGTGGACTTCTTGCCTTATATATGCTTAATTCTAGTTCTAAATCATCCCTCATATCCTTTTAAGGATTCTTTATCCCTTTGATTCTGGTTTTCTTAGTCAGTCTAATTGAAACTGGATAAGTACTAACTTTATGTGATGCATGTAATTCCCTAAAAATTGAGATGTAACTAATTGGTCAGGGACCTGGGGGTTATCTATCAGGGGTTTTGGCTGTCATTTTTAATCATCTTGAAAGACACATGCTACAACATAATATGCAGGTTACTATTCTCTCGCTGACAAAATGATGATTTTGCATTTGTATAGAAGACTAATTCTACATGAGTTGCTTGGATACTTGAAAAAACACCTATCAGACAAGATTCCAAGTCCACTTAATTTTATCTCTTTTTAGGGAAAGTGACTCTATAGGTATATTTCTGCAGCAATGCTGGTTATTATTTTGGATATCAATGTTAACCATTAATTTTTTTCCCAGTTTATAGGGGCTACAATGGGAACGACAGAGTTAAATATACAAACAGAATTCGGCATGCCTGTCAATGTTTGCTGTGTTGTTGTCGAATATCTTGCTGGGGGAGCACTTAAAGCATTTCTTATTAAAAATCGGAAACGGAAGTTGGCTTTCAAAGTAGTTGTACAAATTGCTCTGGATCTTGCAAGAGGGTAATTATTGTCTAACTTAAGTTTCATTTTATCTTAAAACAAAATAAAAGAACAATTCAGATTTCATTTACTAGTTTCTTTTTACATTACATAGTGCACAGAATGTGGCGAAAGAAGTTGTTATACTGGTTGTTGTCTTTCTGTTATGTCCAAGAAATTTAAGACTAGACTTTTTTTGCAGGTTGAGCTATCTTCACACTAAAAAGATTGTTCATAGGGATGTCAAGACAGAAAATATGCTTCTTGATAAGACAGGAACTGTGAAAATTGCTGATTTTGGTGTTGCTCGTGTTGAGGCTCAAAATCCTAATGACATGACTGGAGAGACGGGAACCCTTGGCTACATGGCACCCGAGGCATGCCACCTTCGACCATATAAATCTTGTTCCTTATGATATATCAGTGCACAAGTTTAATTTTTAATCTGTATTAGTTGTAAAAAATTCCAATGTATCTGCACAGCTCTACAGTGGTGTTTTTTTTAGAATGCTTCCGAAAAAAATGATGCAGTAGTAATTTATATTTCGGAAGTACATATCATTCTTTGTTTTACTGTCCAATGCTTACTTCCTTTTTTGGAGCCCCAAAATACAGAGTCATAAGTGATAATCTGTGTCATGTTTGCTCTTGAACTTTTTTATTCTTTGCTTTATTATAAAAAATAATGATATTGTTTATAGGGAGATGCTTCAATACACCCGGTGTTTGGTAGCATGGAAATTAATAGATCTCAGCCGTCCAAGGTTGACATCTGTTGGTGGAGTGTGGATTTGAAAGTAGTATTTTTGTAAAATATAGGATGGACACCCTCACACCCAATAGTGTAAGAGTATATTGTGTTGGTGTATCGTAGAATTTTCGTTGTTTTTTAATAGCTAAGAAGTGATATTTGTTTATCATTTTTTAGTTGGAATCTGTCATCGACTCATGGCAATGAAAAATATACTTTGGGATTAGGAACAATGCCTTCACATTCTCATAACTAGGCTTTTCCTTTTGGATCAGTAGGATAATATTTTTTGTGATAATCGGATTGTTAAGTAAGAAAGAGAAACATGTATTGCATAATCATAATCTCCTATATATAGAAGAGTACATACTTAACCCACAAGTAATCTAATAAATGGATAATACAAAGATCCACATAAGGATCCATTTATTCTAACATTCTCCCTCAAGTTGGAATATCTATAGCTTATTGCAATATAGATTTATATAATTTAGAAGTAATAATAACAGTAGTAGTAGCAATAGGTAGTTAGGCACACAATAATATAAGTCAAACTGATTTTCACGAAATTAAGCACGCACAAGACTGATTTTCATGAAATCAATATAAAAATTGGAGGACAGCACATGTCCAAGGACTCGTCCACACACCAAATAGGAGAGTCATAGCAATATGTAGGTAAGTAGTGGTCGATAAGACAAGTAGGCAGTAACACATCATGAAAGTTTTGAACTTTACTATAAATTAGAAACTTCAAGGTCTTTTTGATAATATTTACAATTTCAAAATAATTTAGAACTAAAATGCAAATATTACTTAAAATCCTAATCCAATCTCAAATTTTTTTTTGGTTGGATGCTTGACGACTGGAGAGGAGCCCTGAGTAGGGCTTGTTGGTAGTGGAGGAAACAGGCTAGCATGGATGTCAACACGACGGCAGTAAGGTAACAGCAGCGATGTAGAGGAGTTGGCAACGACGACGTGGGAGAGGGGCAATGATAGAAGTGGTGATGGGTTGCACACGGATAATTGGCTGAGGGCAACCATGGTGAGGATGAACACTGCCAAGTAGTGACGGCGAGTCGTAGATGATTGGGAGTGAGAAGGTGGCAATTGTGGTGGCCATGGGCAGGGGTTGTGAATGCAACAATGATGGACACGATAGTGACTTGAACAGGGCTCACCGACAATGGGAAAGGCCAAATCTGGCTTGCCAGTAATAAAAGAAGGCATGGGAACACTTGTTAATGATGTTAGTGCCTTGCTTTGAGCCTGATGGTGGTAGGACAACTTAGATTTAGGGTTGTTGATGATAGGAAAGCCTAAATCTAGTGTTGGAGATGGCTAGAGGGTAGATCGATGTTTGGAAGGAGTTTTTAGGGGCCATCGGCAATTGGAGAGCGTGTCACAGCAAGGAAATGTCGAATTTTCAGGTGATAATAGTAGAATTTCTGGAAGAGAAGGCAGGAGTACGAATTTTCAGGTGGATCTACCGTCATCGACCAGGGTAGCAGTGTAGTAGTTTGACGGTTAGGTTTTTTTGTTCTTCAAAACCTTTGCTAAAGAAGAAAGAATCATGTATTGCATAATCATAGAGAATCATGTATTGCATAATTATAATAAAGGATTATAATCTCTTATATATAGAAGAGTACATACTTAACCTACAAGTAACTTAACAATTGGATAATACAAAGATCCATACAAGGTTCTATTTACTTTAATAAAGATTTTAATTGTTGTTGATATGAACACTTAAATTCTGTTTGATTATCTTTATTGTTTAGTAACGGTAAAAGTAATGATCCTGAGATAGGAATAAAGAGAGCATCCAATTTCAGAATGTCCATTGAAATTATTCATGTGCATCAGTGCATGCCACCTTCTGATTCTGTTCTATAGGTAGTGCAATTTTTGGAAATATATAATTAGCTTGAGAATGGTAAGTGATAGTCAGACATCTGGGATTGTCCTATCCTATATAATAGGCAAGCTTGTCTTGTCTACAAGATATTTGGAAAATATTATTTTATAAAGCATTCCTTCATGGAAAATTTATCCATTGGTTCTTCCATTTTTATATGTGCTTTTTTTTTTGTGAACTCATTTTACCAATAAGTCAATTTGGCATCCATATCGCAGGTCCTCAATGGCAACCCTTATAACAGAAAATGTGATGTATATAGCTTTGGCATCTGCTTGTGGGAGATATACTGTTGTGACATGCCATATCCTGATCTTAGCTTTGCAGAGGTCACATCTGCAGTTGTGCGACAGGTACCATTTTGATTCCCTATGTTTACTAGCCATAAAAATGTCTGTAGCTTTTGAGAATATTAAACCCGCAACTTTTTTCTATGCCTTTTTATGAAGCCTTGTTCCCCATTTTTTTTTTTTTTTGAAAAGTCAGGAAAGGATTTTATAGAAACTTGGAAAACAAGTTACGACACAGAAAGCTCTTGTGAGGAAGACAAAAAGATAACAGAAAACAAAAACTAGATCATAGAAACTGATTGGCAAAAAAGAAAGAAAAATAAAGTGCCAAACTCAAACAATATCCTCTTAAAGTTGGTAATAAAAGTTCCAACCAAATGGCAGTGGAACCAACAGAATTCCCAGCCTCCGACAAAATGGCACTAGACCACTCAATCACATTTGATATTATTTGCAGCGAAGCTCCACAAGATTATTAACAAGGCCTCTAAAAATCCTCTCGTTCCTTTCCAACCATCTGTACCACCATAAAGCATGTGGCAAATGGAACTTGAAAGTCAATGCCATCTTCTAGGTAAAGCTTGTTGCTTGTTTACAGACTCTGTTCTTTCCCCTCTTAGGAGCTTACAGATGACAGGCCCTTTACATGCTCTAGTGCATTTCTAACAAAATATTTGTGATTATAAATGTTTATAGTGAAAAATTTTGATAGTATGGAATGATCCTTGAGACACTGTTAAGTTATGAACCATGCTTATCTTTTTTCAGAATAGGACTACTCTTGGCTAATTGTTTTGATAATATTTATCATATGAAAACACTTATCAGTTTGTATGGGCCTCTTGTACCATTATGAATCACTTATTGAAATCAGTCCGCTAAATTGTTATACGTTACTTGCAGAATTTGAGGCCTGAAATACCACGGTGTTGTCCAAGTTCCTTGGCAAATGTGATGAAGAAATGCTGGGATGCAAACCCTGACAAGAGGCCTGAGATGGATGAGGTTGTCACAATGTTGGAGGCCATAGACACTTCAAAGGGTGGAGGTATGATTCCTTTAGACCAGCCCCAAGGTTGTCTATGCTTTCTGCGGCGCCGAGGTCCATGATGGTAGAATATTTTGTTGATGCACCATCAAGATGATTCGATAAGAATACAGAGCTTGGGAAATCAGAATGTATTTAGGATAGGTTTCCAGCTGAAGTATGTGGTGGGTATATTTTACACCTAGATCTCTTACACATCCGGATCTATTTATCAGATGGTGTAAGGATTTTTCATCTTAGATGTGCATTTGATTATTAACTGGTCAGCAGCAGGATTGATCCACTAAGTTGCATCGTAAGATGCTTATTTTATTAAATATGTAGAATCCCATATGTTATAATTCATCAGTGGTTATCCATTACTAGTGAAATGTATGTGCAGACTGCATGTAAGTACGCAAGAAATTATGTGAATGGATTGAGTAAAATTTTAGGAATAATAATTTTGACTACATTTATAGTAAATATCAAATCTTAATTAGGGAAGATTTTAATTTTCAAATTTAAACCAAATTAAGAAAGAAAAATTTGTAAACATGGAGATTTGAAATTAAGTTTATAGCTATAAATCAGGGAAATTATTGAGATTTCAAGTGGATGGTAAAGAGATTTTAATTGTAGTTTAAGAAAGATTTTAAGTTTCAAATTTGAAAGAATGTAAATTGAAATTTAAACAGAATTAAGGCTTTTTGGTAATTTTGTATTAGTTAAATCAGTTAAGTTTGTGTAAGTAGTAATTTTATAGAAGACAATTTGGAACATTAACAATGTGCAAGTGTGACTGAACGATTATTGTTTTCATTAATTACTCTTTTTTCCTAATCCAAAAATCACTTTTCTATTTTCTTTTAGGACAAGCAGTTAATTTTCCTTTATTTCAACATTGTCACTTGCTAAATGCTTTGCCTTTTATGAATTGTGTTAGATTTAGTTACATCATCGTATACCATATAGTTCTCTCTCTGTTGAAAACCATGTGCCATCGTCGCGGGCGATCTTAGGGTTCCGACCGCCTCAAATCTTCGGATCTGCTGCGTCAAGCAACGCGTTTTGACTGGAAAGCCTTCAAATTCAACCTCCTCGAAGAGGATTCTCCAGAGACTCCTCTACCTCTGGGTCGATCTCGGCGTCCTAAGAAACGATACAGGCAGAAAACAAATGGGCAGGTATGTGGCTCCGGTGAGGTATCCTCCGCTTCTCTCGGGCCTGGACCAGTTCCCTCCCCTGGTTCCCCCGCTATACCTGTTTCCCCTAGTCCAGTCGACGATCTGTCGACTGGATCTAGATTTGCTTGGAGCAAATCGGGAAGGTTTTTATCTGTGCATATTTCTGCAGGTTCTTCCCCTATTTTACTATCCTTATGCAGTAATCGCCCTAATGCTATTTTGGATTCTATGCATTGTTCGTGGAATATAGTTTTTGGTTGGTATAACAATCTACGATCATGTTGTGTTTTTGATGATTTCGCTGTGGAATGTTCTCTTTACTTTCCCAATATTTCCTGGCAATATCTCCGTAAGTCAAAGAAGGGCAAAGGAAAGGGTCTTAGGGTTGTCCGAGTTGAAACCCTTTCAAGCAAAAATCTGCCTGATAATATTACATATTCTTGTGGCATGATGGATTCTAGATTTTTGTTGGGGGAAACTATTCCCTCTGCTTCTGATGTATGCTTCTGTTCTTATCTCGATCCTTCTGCAGTGAAGATTGACACGACGGTCGGTGCTCACCGGAGATCTATCTCTGATGACGGGAGGGGGCGGGGCTCCCTTGTGGCAGCCTCGCTGGGCAACTTTCCAAAAATACCCTCACCCTCTGTTTGGAACTACACTTTGTATAATCCGCCATCTCTTTCTGCTTTTTCTTCTATTAACTCTAATAATTATCCCATTGGTTCTAACTATCCCTATGTTAGCGCTAATGCATCGTCTGAGAAAAACTTTATCAGCCATTATCAATTTGATAATCCTGTGGAGACTGCGGTGGTCGTTTCATATTCTCAGGAACCCTTTGACGGTTGCACTTCTGCATGTCTAGTAAACAGTAGCGCGTCGCATCACATTGAATGCGAGACACCCCCTTGTATGCTGAGTGAGCATACCTTTTTCGCTTCCCATTGGACTCCCTCGCGAGTGGATTTAAACCTTGTTGACGAAGATTTCTCTAATAATGCTATTATATTGTCTTCTGGTACTAAACAGTCCTTGGTTAGCACCAATATTGCGAATAAGCAACATCATCTCTATAATTATCTCACCGATAATTACTCTGAACCTGTGTTAGCCGTTTCATATCCAGAGCCTGATGACGGTTGTTCTCCCGAAGCTTCTCTGAACAGTGGCGTGGCTCAAATTAATTGCGCGCCATACTCTTCTAACCTTGAGTCCCAGCAGCTTTCTTCGCATGTGGGTAATATCTCTGACGAAGTGATTTTCTCTGACACTGAAAAAGAAGAAGCTGCCTCTCCTCGTCCTCCTCCCATACTTTCTCCACTGGCAGACGATATCCTTGCTCTGGCTCACGATACGCGGTCCTTGCATCTCCTGTTAAGGCTTCTCCATCCGTCTTTACTGTTGGCGGACGTTCTCCTCCTCCTCCTTCTTATGTCATTGCTGCTTCGTGTTGCAGCTCTTTGATTCACGAAGATCAGAGTGGGGACTGGGAAAAAATTTCTAGACAAAGAATCCGGCTTCCTTGGGTAAGTTTTTGCAAACTTCAGGGTAGATGCTTTAGATGTGGCTTAAAGGGGCACGAAAAAAGATTTTGTAAATACAATGGTTTTGTTTTAAATGTAAATCCCCAACTCATTCTGTAGCTCTTTGCAAATACTTTCAGGAATCATACATGGCTCCTCCCCACCCTTCTCATATGAATCCTGTTGGGCTTTCACCACAGAACCCAACTGTGCTAACCCCTACTGAGGCTGTTTGTAGCCGATATCAGTTCCTATCCCGTAGTGCTATCATCACTGCCCATTCTCCCAACCTCACCAAGGAATCTTTAGAGGAACACATCAGGTCTCGCTGGGCTGATGCCCCAGAAATTGCTGTGCAGACCTTCTCTCCTGGGAAGTACCTTTTAGTCTTCCCTTCTATAAAAAGTAGGAATGACTCTCTCAACATTTATGGACCCATGCTCTAGATGATTTTTGCCTCTTTCATCCCCTGGACACTAAATTCTAATGCAATTTGTAACTTAAAGGAAGATGGAGTCTGGATTCGGCTCGAAGGAATCCCCCATCACCTCTGGAATGTGGATATTTTTCGCCACATGGTTGCTAGCTTTGCCGATTTGCTGGAGGTAGACTTGTCCATAGACTCTGTGAAGACTTTGGGGTTCTCCAGGATCAGAGTCAAACTTCACCCTGGTATGGAAATACCAGAATGCAGGTATTTCGCTTTTGGCAAAACTGTTTACCCGATAAAGTACAAACAAAGTTGGGACTTATGCTCAAATGCTGATATTCCCCCCAAGCCTACCAATGTTTGGCCTTC
>JAMKQA010062604.1:0-15028 GCA_024699735.1 Posidonia australis
AGAAAAGTGAGAAGGCCTACCTTGTCCTGGATGTTCCTTCAAAGAAGACTCAAGATAATAAGCTCCTTGATGCTTTGGAAGGGCTGAGGATATCTCTGGATGCAAGAAGAAAGCCAAGAACTCAAAGGGACAGCTGCAGAATTCTGGTTGTAATTCTATGTCTTCAACTTTCTAATCTTCCAAATGGCTAGCTATAGGTGTCTATTTATAGGGATTCCTCAAGGGTAACTCATGGGAATGCAGGGAGCCTCGTAGATGAAAAGCCTGGAAGATTCCATGGCATATTCGTTGCTAGAGGTAACAGCCATGGGAGGTGGAAAGCCAGCAGCCGGTAGCCTGCGAAATGGCTGGGCGCCTGGGATGTGCGTCGGGTATGTGCGCCTGCTAGGTGTGCTAGATAAATGTGCTAGCTAGGTGTGCTAAGGAGGTGTGCTAGCTAGGTGTGTTAGGTAAGTGTGCTAGCTAGGTGCTCTCTCCTACCTATCGGAAGTTCTAGTTGGGCTGCGGGCTTGCTATGGATTTGGGGTTGGTTCAAGGGTCAACCACATCCAAAGCAATATCTGGAGAATTATCAATGAGTCACCTCAAAATCGGGGTGTCTACACACACCATGCTCTCCAACATCTTTACTACCTTCTCCAACCAGGCCTCGCTCTCCTCAGCACTGACCTTGCCCTTGAACGACGGTGGACGAAGCTTCGTGAACTGGTTCAGCCATGGGTCACCTGACGGCTCACTGGCACTACTCTTGCTGAACGCGTGAGAGATCCCGTGTGCCAAACTCCTTAGTTCTACACGAACTACCTTCCATCCGCCTACGTCCTCTCGGGACTCAGTCTCCACGATAGGTGCCTTGCCCTTACGACCACGAGGAGCCATCCTACCAGAGAAAGGCCAAGTACCAGCACCACAGACAAAACAACCAGAAAACCAAGGCGAAAAATCAAGTGTAGACTCTACCATGCATGCAAAACCTATGGAGTCTCTAGACCGGACAACCTAGGTGTAGTGCAACCTAGTGAACCTAGAGCTTTGATACCAAAACTGTCACGCCCCACATTTTCCACGACAATTTAAAACAAATTAAATTACAGGAAAATTAAAGCCAAACAGTAAATATCTAACTACTAGGAACCTGTGTGTGTGGCTAGGAGACTCCAGACTATATGCACTACGCTAACCCATTGCATGCCTGCACCTGCAAACCAAAAACACGAGGAAAAACCTATGAGTGACAAAAGTCACCTAGTACGCACCTCACGAAAACCGTGGAAAACAGAACTATAATCAATTTTCATTTTAAATTCATTTTGCAAACTAATTCCTTAAAACCTCACAAAACAAGCCCACACCAGCCAAAACCACAACCGAGGCTCTACTAGTCTAAAACCACAAGCAAAGGCCCTCAATGGCCAAAACCACACATAGTGAGTCGGGAAGCCCGGTGCCAGGCAACCTAACTCTGGCCACAAGCAGTCCACTGAGTAGCGACCACGGCGTTTTGCACTGCCAAGGTGTGCCACCCTGTGCAGGAGCCAACCATTGTCCCGCGATTCTCCCACCTGGAGAACCCTCACAAAGCCAACCCTTCCCTGGGAAGGTTGTCCTATCTCTCAGGATGCTACCAGCTACGGGGCACGTGTCCCACCTGCACTGGCCACCACAGGGTACGCCTCCTTATGACGTTCTCCACACACGGTGCTTAGGAGGGAGTGTCATACCTCCACACCCGATGACACTTGAGCCTCAATGCTCATAGCGACAACAGGAGTATCATACCTCCCCATCATGCCACAAGACACCTCAACCTGCAGACCACAACCCTAGCATTGAGACAACAGTCAAGGAGTCTCATACCTCTAGGACCCGACGCCTCTCAACCTCACGTATCTTGGCCCCCTACCTCAACCAGGGAGTCGTGCCTGACCACTCGAGAATGTCGTCACATTCGTTAGTTCCGACGACACGGTTCCACACTGTCTCGACCCGCACATAGTAAACCTGGAAAGCATTTTCCAAAATAAGCGAACTATTTCCGTAAAATCTATTTCCAAAACCATTTTCATATCTTTAAAAATTCTTCCAAAACCATGGCAAAATGGCGCCTCAGGGGTCCCAGGAGACCACCACTGACGGCCCACAATCTCTCTCAATGGGACGAAACAAACCAATCTAGAAAACCCTCGGAAATCAGATTTTTATAAACTTATTTGGTCCCTAATTCGGTATGCTAAAAAATAGGTTTGGTATGTCGAAATCAACAGATTCGGCATGCTGTTTTGGCACCGGTATGCCGAAATCCACTGGATCGGTCGACTGGGGTGATTCGACAGGTCAAATCGACCAAAGGACCAAACTGATAGAAAAACAGTATACCGAACGAAGTCATAAAATGTAAGTACAGTATTTCTCATAGGATCCGTACTAACAGGAGCAACTTTCTCATAGATTTGAAAGACCTCCCCATGTTTAAACCAACACTTGTAGTTTTCCATAAATCCTTTCTTACATAAATGTATTTCAACATTCCTTCTCGATTGTTTTTTCAATAGTGCACACTTTTTATGCATATAATCCTTCCATCCCTTTCCATAATACTCGGACCTTGATTATATGCAAATTCCACAAACTCTTGAACCCCATTCAAAAAACTCATACATACTTTTCCATTCACGACTTGTGTATACATCCAATCATGATGACAAGACATTTCTCTCTACAAAAGAAAGAAATGATAAGATGTCTTTATTGAAAAAAATGAAACATGATGAGAAATCAAGAAACAAGTGCAAATGAAGGGATAAAAGCATGGCTATTGCAATATGGCAAAATTAGGTTTCTCCCACTTGTGAATAAGAATGTTTGAAACAAAGAAAATGTTGCCAGAGACACTTTAATTCCCATTATTAGTCAAATGACTATTATAATCTTGATGATCTTTCAATTTTTTTTTTTGTTGAGTTTGGTTGGTCTAACTCCCATCTAATATGAGATAAGACATGCATCAGAACAAGTAGCATTGGCTTACCATAAATGACAACAAATGGGTATGGCATATGTGTATTTAAAGGAAGAAAACAATAACAACAGTGGCTCATGTAGCCAGATTAGAATAAAAAACTGTCATGGGAACTAAATCTTCTTAGATATAGGAAGATTCCATTAGAGAAATAAAAAATTAGAAGATGATCATTTGTTTATTTCATGAAGATGCATGTACCTAGAAAGAAAACAAAACCACATTTCCTCTCCTATCTTTTTTCCTTGATATGCCTATCCCTTTTTAGCTTGACAAAAAATGAAGAAAAGAATCCCAAGTAAACGAATTCAAAAATAAAGAGAAAAGCAAACCCCCTAGTTATTATCCAAGGTAATAATTAACACAACCATTTCAAGTTACAAATTAGTTGGATATTGTAGTTACAACTACCTTTGTATGACAAATCAAGTTAGTTTTCTACATTGTTATTTTCATCTGATAATTTAACAATGTAATTACTACATGGTAAATCGATAATACAGTTTGGTATCATAGTTACAAATTTGTTAGCTCGCTCTTATTTATTTTTTAAGGACAATCAATGGTATTCATTATCTGATAGGGAAATCATTAAACTTAGATCATCTTACAACTGGGAACTGGGAACATTACTTAGGAAGGGACAACCCTCAGATTTTACTAAGAGAAAGCTAGTTGAATAAAAAGAAACAAATATTATAATTCTTCATGAGTTAAACTGCAATGGCATGTTAGGAAAGCTGTCAGTGGATGTTCAAATCGTGAGACTTGGCTCATAAGTTCCTCAATCCCAATCTTTCAAATTAGGATCCAGAAATTTCCAAGTCTCATGTTTTGTGCTTTTGTAATAACAGATTCTAATTTTTATGGTATAAAATTCAGAGCTATACAAAACCTCTATTTCTTTTACTTTAACAGAACATGAAGAGTAATGATTTTTGTAAGATCCCTTGGAAGAACACATGTACAACATGACTTTCTATTATTCATTCATCAAAACTGAATTGTGCTGTAAAAAACTGACGTGGCATGTAAATTCAGTCACTTCATTATCATCATATATAATAGGTAGAGGTGGATTTTTATACTATTGTAAATTATGGCAAAATTTAGACGGCTTTATGAAACATAATTGCAAAAAACTCCAATAGTGGAGATGACACAAGATAAGTTACGGGCCTACATAGTTTCTAAAGCTATTGTGATGAGAGAAAAGAAAATGATAGGGACTTAATGAAATCACATACTCCATTACACAAATAGATGAAGGGAGACTTGAGAAGAATCTTATAGAAGAAGATAAAACACATAATACAGTGAGACAATGATTATACACCTTGAACCTAGTTTCCAAAGAATGATCCAAAAAATAATGTAGAACTTAAAAATCAACTTCCATGAGAATTGTCTCCTTTATCCAAGGTAATAACTAACCCCCTAGTTATTATCCAACTGGGTCAATTAGTTGGATATTGTAGTGTTTTGGTATTTCAAGTATTAAATAAAATTCAATATTCACAAGAACCAGCTATATGGTTTGCGGTAAGGAAAGGAGTCATGAAAGAAGAACAAACACCAACCAGGGTCGGAAAGATGCACGACCAAGCCAATAAAAACAAATACTCACAAAGAAAGAGCAAGAACCCAATAGAAATTCAAAAATGAAAAGATAAACCAAAGTAAAAAAATGCACGAAAACAACGCAAAAAAAGAGGCCATACTAGGTGAGCGAAAACAAATCCCATGAACAGCAACAGCCAGTGCCCACTATCAAGCAAACCTACTACAAAATGGAGCGAAATAGATGTTTCGTACCAAGAAGTTCTGAAGTACAGAATGCCACAAAAAATTCCAAGATCAACTTGGGAAAAACATAGTAGAGTCAAATAGAGCTTTACAATGTTTCTTTAGCCTCTTATAAAGAAGTTGTTTTTGTGTGCTTTCTTTCTATTTAATTTTCCCAGTAAGGGACTGATTAGTTTAAAAGATGAGTATTTTATGAGGTTATCTAGTTTAGGGAAGATTAGTTTTAAGACGTCTTTAATTGGTGATATGAACTTTTTTTAGTGAGAATTCAAGTTCGTGTGACTACCATAATTTAGATGGGGAAGTGGAAGATCAAAATTTAACAGAACTTGACGTCCACGATTCTGAATACCAATCATTTAAGAACTCTAATTTCTCTCTTAAATATTATTTTCTCAGAGAGCAATCAGACTCGATCCCTCTTTAAACTTATTCAATAAGTTACAAGATGGATGTAATAAAAAAATAGCAGCAATAGATTGTAAGGTAAACATGGTGCAATTATGTGATAATAATGAATAGTTACAGAGTTTGTGGAAAGGAAAAAGAGCAAAAAATAGTTGCAAATATAGTAGTTTAGAATATTAAATTGGCTTACAACCAACACCAAGGGGATGTTACATTAAAAGCAAAGAAATATCATATTGCAATGTGAAACCTGAATCTACGCTACAACCAAAATGCAAAAAAAGAATGTGAACTAAATTTACCTCATGGCCTTAACTAAATCGCAAGTAGATTTTACCTGTAATCGGATTGTAGCGACTATACGATTTCATACATGAAGTCGGATAAAGTGATAAACTACATAAACATGACTGCAATATGAACTTTGAACCAAAAAACATAAATCCAAAGAAAAGCTAGTGAACCACACGATCTTGTGACAAAAATTGGTTAAACCCCAGAAGAGTTACATCTACCAAAGGGAACCAACAAATAGAATCCCAGCAATGAACCAAATCTCAAAGAAGTTGCAGGAAGTCAGCAATATTGGTTGAAAAGCAGAGCTTTAAAGGTGAATGTCTTGATTACAAACATTCAAGACTTGTGATTTGATATTTTCCATAAAATATTGTTCAATGATGTTTAAACGTGAGAATTTCAATGAAGATGCTAAAAGTGCATGAAACAAGTGACTGACAGTTGCGACTAAAATAGCATGGATTTTTTGACATTCATGTGCAAGCAATTGGAGAAAGGCATCTAGAAATGGATGAGTTCCTCTAGGAGTGCAACCATATGAAATAATAAGATAAGAAAACAAATTCTAGGCAACGATCCACAACTTGGATCAATGAAGGTGCTCTATCTCCATGCAAACAACTTACAATAGTGAAAGTCCAATGTTATTAAATAATAATGCCATTTCAAGAATAATGAGGTATGTCCTAGAAGACCCTATTGGTATTATTTCCAATTTGCAAGAAGTCATCTGCTACCAAATGGCCAACAATGAGGGAAGGGAAGAGCACATGATATTCACTAAAATATGCACATAAAGGCTAATGGCCCTCTGAATGGAAGAGCTACTTGGGTTTTGCTTCACATGAGAACTGTTGAAATCTGCATTGATCTAGACTATATGGCATGTGGGGGTGGCACATGAGTGTGAGTGTAGCAAAGTGTTTTTCAGAAGGCAAAAAAAGAAAAAAAAACATGTACAACAATATGAAAGATTCCATAGCATATACATGTATAAATCTGAGTTTGTCACATTTGGGCTCCATACAGGATCATGATAATGCCAATGATCAAGGTGTTTGAATGCCGATGATCAAAGTGTTTGAATTTCAAATAAATTACTAAGCTGATAGACTAACAAGCTAAGACTTCAAAGAATAGAAGAATAGTAGTGGAGATAACATTACCTTAGACAGGGAGGAAGAGGAGGATGTTGTGCCGGTGGGGGGAACATCGAGGAGGGGTTGTGGAGGAGGTGTAGAACGTCGGAGCATGTCGGTGGAGGGAGGCTCTCTCCAGCGATAGGTGGGAGGAGCAGGAGGACGACAAATCTGTGCCGACGAATCCGGTGACAAGTAGGAGGAGGAGGAGGACGATGTCGGAGGATGCACTGTTGAGGAGGCGCTGCGAAGGAGCACCGTCGAGGAGGTGGAGGAGGTCGAGTGACAGACAACTGAGAAAAAAAGAGGAGAGGTGGAGGAAGAGGCGGACGAGTGACGTTAGGGTAAGATAGAAAGGGGCAAAACGACCCACGTCGAGGTATTTTATACCTGAATTAGCGAGGACTTTAACGAGGACATTTCCTCGTTATGCACTCGCTAAATAAAAAGTGAGGACATTGCGAGAAAAAATCCTCACAAAAAGATTCGCTAATTATTGTGAGGTAATTTCCTTGCAAAATCCCCTCTATATGTCCTCGTTATATTATTGCGAGGACATTTCCTCACTAAGTCCTCGCTCTTTGTCCTCGTAAAATCTAGTTTTTCTAGTAGTGCCCTGATTTTGCAGTCACTTGGTAGTAAGCTCCTTTAAAGAGATGATCTAGTTGCGACCACCAAAACCATAGCTCCACCTAAACCTACAAACCCACTGAAGCCCACACAGGCCCCATCAGGCCCACAGTAGTCAACCCTGACCTAAGCAATATTAAAACCAAACAAAAATCATCTAAAACTCTTAAAATCCAAATTAATCAAATAAAACCCCCAATTAAAACTAGAATTAAATAAAATCCACTTAAATCCACTTAAAATCTAATTTAATCAAGTGAAAAAAAATAATTAAAGTCAAAATCCATTTAAATCATTTAAAATCCAAATTAATCAAGTGAAACCCAAATTAAAACCTTAATCAGGTAAAACCCAATAAAAACTAGTAAAAATTAAATCTAATAAAAAAGAAACCCTAGTCCAAACAAGAATCAAGCAAAATATAATTTAAAACCCTAATAAAAACCAATTAAACAAAAATTAAAACTAAATCCCTAATTAAGTCAAATAAAAACTAATTTAACCTAAATTAAAACTCAAACACAAAACTTTAATCCACTTAAATTCAGAAAAACCCTAATTAACTAAACCCAAAACCCTAATTTAAAATCAAGTAACTAAAAACCCTAATTAAAATCCAAAAAAAAACCTAATTAGACTAAAACCCCTAATTAAAATCTAAAACCCCTAAATTAAAACTATAATTAAAACACAAAAACCCTAATTAAACTAAAAACCTAAATCCAAAACCCTAAAACCATAAAATAATTAAAATCCTAAAAACCCCAAAATAATTAAAATCCTAAAAAACCCTAATTTAAAACCAATTAAGTAAACCATAAATCACAAAAATCAAGAATTTAATTAAAATCACAAAACCCAAATAAAACCTAAGACCAAAACCCTAAAATTCTTAAAAAATCGTAAAACAAAAACCAGAAAAACCAAAAAAAACAATGTCGAATTGCAAGGCTCATTAGCAACCAAATACCCTATTTAATCCATAAATTAGAAAACTTAGGTAAGAAATGAATAATTTCAGCGATCCATTATTCTCCGACGTCATCTCCGGTAAGGATCCCACGATCTTCGGAGAAGATTCTTGATTCTCCTGTGATCTCTGGCCTTTCCTCCTCCAGCATGAGCCCATTCCAACGGTAGCCAGCCCTTAAGGAGGAGGATTGATGGCTCCGAGAGGCTCCACTAGCATTTAAAAATGCCTCATTGCCGACTGAGAAGGG
This sequence comes from Posidonia australis, assembly GCA_024699735.1. Classification (NCBI taxonomy): domain Eukaryota; kingdom Viridiplantae; phylum Streptophyta; class Magnoliopsida; order Alismatales; family Posidoniaceae; genus Posidonia; species Posidonia australis. Next base: position 8,520 of record JAMKQA010062604.1, read on the forward strand.
CTTCATCAGGAAGCGTGCTTTAGCCCCTGAAAAGCCCCCAACACTAAAACCATCAGGAGCCGAGCCATTTTCCCACATCCAAAGCCCTCGTCCAATCCGATTGCAGCCTAGAAACCCTAACCATTGTCGCTAGAGCATCCGCCGGAGCATCTCCATCAAGCTTTGTCGGGACAGACAGCAGCCTCCAGACAGGTAATCTCCCTCCTTTTAATTTTAAAACGTGCCTTTGTAGGCGTAGAGGGCTCCTCCTAGTTTTTAGTCGTGATTTGCCGGAATTGGCATGCCTCGCCTGCCGTCTTCTCTACCTCCGGTGGTGGGTTCACCACCACCGGCAAGGCCGCTGGCCTCCTGGGTCAAGCAAGGCTCCACGGTCCTCTCTTCCATCCTTCCTCCTTTTCCTCCCTGGGTCCTCTTCACTCAGGAAGAGATCCTCAGGCCTCCAGCACCTAAAAACGCCGTCGTTGCTCCGCCGATCGTCGCCATAAAAGCTGCTGGAAGCCTTCGGACGCCCCCGCTACTCGCGACCACCTCCAGAAGCCCCACCTCGTTGCTTGGAATCTCTCAGCGCAGCCATGCTGCCGTCATTGGCCCTGGAGCGCTGCGCCTACCTTCGCCATGCCTATCTCCAGCGCAGCGGACCGGAGGAGCACCTCAGGCCACTCTAGTCCTTGCCGATGCCTCCAGGAGTCTCCTTAGGCCTCCCTGAAGCTCCTCCAATCCTCACCGCGCCATTCCAGCTGCTATGTCACAGCCAGCTCCTTCGCTGTCATCTTCTCCAGTGTCGACTACACCTCATCGGAGCCAGAGCTGGGGAAGGCATCTCAGGCCTTCCCAGTCCTGCATAATGCCCTGTAAAGCTCCGCCATGCCTCCCTCTAGTCTCTAGGCCGTCGTCGGAGCCCACCAGTTGCTGCACCGACGCTGGGTCGTTGCCGGAGGTCGCGTTGGAGTGTGAACGCCGACGGTGCTTTAGTGAACATCGAAGGTTAGTTTTTAGTTTATATCTAGTTAGTTTTAGGTTTTTATTATTGGGTCCTTAAATCATTTCTTTTTGGTCCTTTTTTATATTTAAATCCTTGTAGTTTTAAATAGCCTTTTGTTTCTTTTATTATTCTTGTAAATATTTCATATTTTACCCAATTTAGTTTAATTCCATTTTCAGTCCTATAAATGCTTATTTTCTCACATTTAGGTCCCTGAGATTAGGCTTTCTTTGCAATTAAATCCTGAGGTTTTGCATTGAGCCCTTAAACTTTTCAAAAATGAGTTTTCTTTGTAAAATTTGCATCCTGACCCTAAGAAACTTCATTATTACACTGATCATCATAATAGTTTATTTTTATCACACTTAAGCCCTGTAATTTTGCATGTAAGTCCATGGATTCACAGCATATAATCCTTGAGCACTGGAAATTTGCATCTAGACCTTTAGACTAATTTCAAATTCATCATTTATGGTTTTAATTGTTTCTTCACATATTTTTTATATTTTCCACTTATTGCATTTCATATTTTGCACTTAATCGTAGATCTCATTTAAAAATTGTGTTTGCATTGTAAATTGATCTTTAGTTTCATATTTGAGTCACATTTGCATTTATGTGTGAATTTTGCATATTAGACCCTGAGTTTTCAGGAAATTACCAAGGTGCAACTCTAACACATCTCAGTGCCATATTTTCATGTAATCCATCACCTGCACATTAGAATAGAAGTCATTGAATATATTTTAGTTCAGGTTTTCACCCTTTTTGTGAATTTTGCATCTTGGTCATTGTATTTGTCCTTTACTATATTTACATCACTTTATTGTTTTAAGATCTTGTCCTTTTCATGTTTTCTTACAAATAACATCTTCTTGACATTTCACATACATTTTGGCATATCTCAGACCATGCATCATCCCCATACGTGCATTTATCACATCTGGTCATTGAAATGACCAAATTGCCCCTGTGCCACCAATTAGTGCACATGCATTTTAGTTCTTGCATTAAGACATGTATAACCTTTGTCTAGATCATTCCTCAGCACCCTTTACACATTTAGGTACATATTCATGCATTTTGTATAGTTTTCATCAAATTTGCACATTGTCCCAATCTCGTCGAGCGAGCCTGCATCCCATGTGGTTTTCCATCGATTTGTTCCTTGTCCCAATTTCAGAATCCTTTGCCTAACATTTGATTTGATCCCTTTTATTCTGCATTTTGGATTTTTCGATTTGATTTGGATTTCATTGCCTGAGGGCATACACTAACTAACAGAAAGGCCCACACTGGCCCAATTACGGATTATTTTCCTTTTTTGATTTTCACGACCTACCCTACTTTTGATCTTTTTGATATCAGTATGGTTTTCCCAAGCATTCTTTATAAAACACCATTATTTTATGTGATTTTCTTTGCATGTCATCGTTTGCCTATTTTATGTGGATTTCTTTGCAATTTTTCCATTTGGGTTTCCGTGATGTTTTCCATGATTCTAATGATTTGGGTCTATCGCATTTTTGATGCTTTTGATGTTGGTGTGGTTTTCTAGAGCATTCTTTCAAAAAACATCATCATTTTATGTGAATTTCTTCACATGTCATAGTTTACCTGTTTTGTGCGGATTTCTTTGCAATTTTTCCATCCAGATTTCCATGACGTTTTCTACAATTCTAATGAGTAGAGTTGGTTGTATTTTTGATTGTCATGAGGTCTTTATAATTTCCCAAGCCTTTCTCGCCAGAAACCTTGTCATTTCATGTGATTTTCTTTATTGTGTCATATTTCATGATTTCATCGTTTCGTGCAGATTTCTTCGTAGTTTTTGCATACCATCTTGCACATCCATCTAGTCTTGATTTTGCATTCATATTAGGATGATTAGAGCACAATCTAGGCTTAACAAGCATTCATTCAACCTTTAGCAAGCATTCATTCAACCATTAGCAAGCGATTTGGACTAGAAAGACTGAGTTTCTCGGACGTACGATGGTGCCTATATAACACCCTTCTCGTGCGTTATAGGAATCCTTACTCATCCTCTGGTTAGCAGACATCTGGCCTTTCATTTGCATCTCATGCATTCATCTTTTGTGGTTTGTTTGTGGTTTGTTTGTGGTTTTCCTCGTCTTTGCTTAAATGACTAGGTGGCAACTCCTTTTCTTTTCGTTTTTATCCTATCTTGTGCCTTCGCATTCCTAGCATGGCTGTGGCCTCCTCCCTTTAGTGTGACTCCGTGCCAGATCCTTGGGTGGGCATGGTCACAGAGCCAAAATGGCAAAGCCTGGTAACACGAAAACCTAGCACGGAGCCCTATATCAGTAATTAATCTGTAAAGGATTGTGTAGTCTTCTCACCCCTTAGACCACCAATTCTCTTTTCTTGATTGGTTGGCATGGATCTGGGGGTAGGTATCCCATGAACTTCCTAGACCATCATACCCCTCTTCCTAACTAAAATTCCAATCAAATCCAGTTGGTTTAATCAAAACTCCACATCATTAACCAACATTTGAATCCAACAACACCCAACCTTTCTTCCCTCTATAAAACACCCTAGCTCACATCTAAACTCTTCCTCTTAGATCCCTGGACGTCCAACCTTGAGCTCCAGTCATCCCTGAGCACATATAATCCACCTTTGGCCACCAACACCCTAATTTTGGTGACCCATTTCTTTCTCCAGCCATCCACTACCTTAATACACTCACTGCATCAACTGTGACTCACGTCCTCGACTTTGCATCAACTGCATTGCGTTGAGCACCCCTCGGACTCCTAGAAGAGCTTTCCCTCTCGTCGAAGCACCTCACCGCCAAAAATTTCTAGTCTGCCAGAATTGCCACACCACTCCATCATCTTTTACCCACTAAAGCACCTCGTCCAAGTGCACATTACACACCTGAGCCCTTTACCAACCTCATCGTAGGCTTCTGAGCCCACCACCGTAGCCACTAGCGCCAATCGTCGGAGGAAACGTCGCTACGAGCCGTCATTAGAGGGAACAACTTGTAAGGCTCCATAGGTGACTCTCCTTCCCTACTATGTATTCATCATCTCCATCATGTTTTCTAACTTCTTCGCATCATTTTGTGCACGTTCACTAATATCATGCCATGACATACATTGCATCCTCATCGCTAGTGATGGGTTCAATCGGCTAGAAAATGGTTGACAGCTTGTGAGCTTGTTTGCAATCCCTTTCGGTGCATCATCACCTTCCTCTCTCATCTCCGCACCTTCCTAGATAGTCACTTGATTCTCCCTGCCGCCTGCATGGTTGGCCGAACTCGTGGTTTTCGGTAAGGTTTGGTGAATATGGAGATCATCTGCATTGCATCCATTCGCATTCATTTTGCATCCACGCATCTCCACTATGCTCCCTAAGTCCCTTGGAAGCACTGGAACGCCACGTCAAAGCCCATGCCTCGAGTATGAAGACCTCCTCGTTGGTGGACCCAACTGATGACGAGGTAGGTTGGTAAGAGCCATCACACAACCATGCTTGCATCTAAGCACTTAGATTTGTTTCCCTGCATCCATACATCCTTCTCCATGCATAGCATCAGTGTTTACACCTCTGCATTTCCATTTGGTGCGATGAGAAGCTCACTGGTTTTTCTGCAACTATCCTAGCAAATCTCGATAGAGTACCTAGTCAACACTACTTGTCAGAGATACTTGCTAACACAAGCTCCCAGCGAGACTAGTTAGCGTCACTCATCGGTACGACCCACAGTTTGCAGTTCAGACCCTTGAGCTAAGCACCATTCATTCCTCTAATTTGTTTTCTTTTGTTTACTGCTTATTATCATATCTTTGCTTGATTTGAATGGTTTCCCCATGTTTTCTAGCATGCATCCATCTATTAAGGCGATGATGTTTATTATGTCGACATCTTTTGACTGTTGGTTCAGAACTCACATAGCACGACTGAGCACTAGATTGCATTGTTTTCCACCCATTCATCTCATTCATGTCAGCATGGCATGTAGCATTTATCCAACTTAGACTTATCAAGCATACATGCATAATCATTTGGCGACACGAGCCAGCGAATAGCCAAGAAAGACTCTTTTTTTGGCATGTGGGGGTGCCTAATACCTTCTCCATGCATAATAGAAGTCCTTATCCTTTATTTGGCCCGCCATGACCAATGTGTTGCATCTATTAAATACAGAGCATGCACACATTCATTTGCATCCATTTGCACGCATTTACATAGAATTTCTCGCATTTTTATGTATTCGATTTTCTTCGTCTTTCCATTAAAAGATTAGGTGGCAACTTCATTTTCCTTTCCTTATCCTTTGCTTTTTTCTTGGTGCTTTCAAGTCAAGTGTCCTTCCTCGGATTTATCTTCTTCGCCGTGACTTTATCGGTTTCTTTGTGTGTTTCTTGTCACACATGGAGCATTAGTTTCGCCATTGTTGTAGTTGGTGAAGGCATATGATAGGGAAGGTCGAGTGAGACTAGGGTTCTATCAACTCCTAGATGAGCAACCCCTGCAGTAGATCCTAAGGAATCACTTCACTAGCAAGGGCATCATGAACCCAAACACCATCCTACGAGAATGTGTTGCCTCATCCAAACATACAAAGGACGTTAATTCAGGCATGGAGGATACAGAGGGCGAGGGCATTTCCCAACTATTTGAAACCCTCGAGCAACAAAGAAGGCTACCAAAAGGCCAACTTTTAGTCAAAGATCCACCAGCATCTTCGCCAACAACCAAGCCATCGACGCCTTCATCAACAATTGAGCCAACAACATCCCCTCCAATAACTAAGCTAATGGCATCAATAGCAGAACCACTAGCATTCTCTCTGACAATTGAGCCACCAACATCCCCCCCAACATCCAAGGGTTTGTCACAAGCTCCCGCACCTTCTGATGAGTGACCACACTCGTCCTCTACCACCAACATTTCTGAGTTCTCTTTGCCTTTAGCTCCAAAACCATCTCTTACGCTGAGCCAACTCACCAAGCGACATCTGAGAAGGTCATAGCAATTAGTCAACAAGGTTCACCTCCTCAGCATGATCATCTTCGACGATCTGCAATCTTGTAGGCTCAAAAGTGATCCAGACCAGGAAACAGATCATGATGGTGGGAACTATGGATATGGATTTGGGGGGTGTTGATGGAGAATTATCGCTGTGTCCACTCACATTGATACTTCTTTGTGATCGCCATTTAGATTAGCTTTTGCGGGTTGACAAGATACCTTGGGGAGATTGCAGTTGATGTGGTTGTGTAGGTTCTCAATTCATTGGGTCAGCGACAGGATGCGGCCCAATGGCGTCCTCGTGCTCATACATGTATGTAAGTTTTTTTTTATGATAAAATAATGAAAAAAAAGGAAGATACTTCTCTTCACCCTTGGTGCCTTGACGTGGGGGTTGGAGAAAGTGGAGGCCTGACGGAGCTCCAAGGATGCACTATGGCTTTAGAAAAGAGGCTGGATCTCTAGTGGATCTGAGCTTCTAGGGATTTGGACATGGAGGGGGGGGGGGGGGGGG
>JAMKQA010062605.1:0-19782 GCA_024699735.1 Posidonia australis
GGGGGGGGTGTGTGGGGGTGTTACTAAATGATAAAGCCAGGTAAAACTCTTTTGGGGCTTGGAGTATTAACGTAAATGGAGACCTATGTCTCTTACTTACTTCCTCCTTGTCACATCACAAGGTGAAAACCTCAATATGTTGACCCTGAAGAGGAGACAAATGTGGAAGGAATCCATCACAGCACTCATAGCTCAGGAATGACCATTTGGCCACAGTGATTTATTTGGAAGATGCGGGGTTGGTTTGTTGAAGAGGTTGCCTATGCTGTGTTCAAACACATAAATTGCCAAGTGAGTCAAGTGGGATATGTAGGGCTTACTGGAGCTAACTAAGATGGGGCCTGGAGAAGGGGACAGGGGACACTTGGGTTAGCTAATAACCAACCAACACCTAATTAAACTGAATTACAGAATCGGTCAAACATGTGAAACTCATTGGGCCTTGAGGCACTAAATTAGATAGGGCTCAACCCTGCTACCCTTGACAGTGACAACTGGAACACTAGAGTAATGATTTGAAGGACAATAACATTGGTTTGGTATGACATTGGCCACATAACAGTTTATTGTGAAGACGTGCAGGTTAGTTTCCGGAATTGCTGCTGCATGTGAAACATGCACTACTGTTTCCATCTGTAATTGGTTTTGACAACATAGTTGTTCCCTACTTCCTGCACCTTTAGGCTTGTTTATGACACTTATTATCTAATTGCTTACAGTTTCTGCTCTGATATTTTTGCAGTGGTCACCACCCAATGTCAGTGTGCCAATTTTGAACTTGGTTGATAACATATTCCAGCTTAAACAAAGAGGTTGGCTAAGGTTTGTTTGTGTCCTTTTTGTGAAATGTTATATTGATTTTTATATATTCATCAATAGTGTAGTTCTTAACTATCACTATCATGTCGGTTTCCTAGTTGGGCGACACAACATTATAGGGTAAATCACAAAGTACTTAGTGTCAAGGGGTGGGGTTGGGTGGGGGGGGGGACTCGTTTTGGTGTGTTGTTCAACTCAATATACTTTTTACATGGAGCCCATCCCATATCGGTTAACACGACGTTTAAAAGGCTCGATATGGACGACATGCTACTGTTACTGCATCTTTCCTTCCTCTTCATTGAGTTCTTTCCATTAATCCTCCTTATATCTCTTTTCTTTTCTCTCTTGCATCTCGACGATACGTAAATTGTATACTATTTTAGGATAGGGCCACCCTTGTAGGGGGTGCACCTGCGATCCCCCTTCTACCCTTGAGATCCTTGTGGACTTTGCGTAGTAGCAAAGACATTTGGGTATTCTCTTATTTCTACTTTGGGCCTATTTGTGCATAATATTTGATTGAAAATGAAATTCTATAATCAACAGGAATTGTTAGGAATTAAACAGTAAGGGAAACTGATTTTTTGTTAACTAAGTTTTCTGTTGTTTGTGTTTGTTTAGAAAAGCAAAGGAAATTGAAGTATGAGTATTTGTGCTTATCAATAAATTTTAAAGGAAAATATTCATTGTTAACCTCACAATTGTTAGAAGCTCAATCAAATATCTAACTTCAAAATATAAGTTTTAGTCATATAAAAGTTCAAATAACATTACAAGTTTTTAAAAATGAATTACAATTATCAACCATGTCATATAGAATTCATGATATTTTCACGCATTTGATTGTTTTTTCTTTTCTTTTTTTGTTCTTAAGTTAATTCATACCATTATATATTTCTTCTTCTTTATCCAACTTTTGAGTAACTTTTGAAAGATTAGCTTCTCAAGTTTCTCGTAATTTACCTTTAAGATCTTCAAGTTAATCTTCTTGATCCGTTTTACGAATAAACTTATGAAGTGAAAAACATGTTTAAATAATCTTGACATGTGTTTTAAAGAGGAATGACATGTAACCTTGAAGAATAGTGAAATAATATTTTACCACTCCAAATGTGCACTTGATTACATACTTTAATTGTGAATGTCTATAATTGAAGTTCCTGTAATATCATTTGTTATATAAGACAATCACAACAAATCAAAAACATATATAATGATTGGTGTTTTTGATTGCAAAAAAAGATAAAACATACGTAAAAAGTTAACATAATGTGTACTAATGCAAAAGGTTAACATAATATGTACCAACACAAAAAGTTAAACATAATGTGCACCAACATAAAAAGTCCACATACTGTGTATTAATACAAAAAGTTAACACAATATGTCCAAATGATCATCAAAATATAAGTTTAAATTGCTACTTCATGCTATGTTCAAATGAAATTTTAACTAATTGAGCTTCATCTCTTGAGGTAGACAAAGGAATTGATTTCTTATTTCACTATTCTTAAAGTCTATTTTTGGATGTAGAATAAGAAAAGTAGAAATAAGTGGAAAGTGGTATTGGTATTTTGATAGTATGGTTATTCAGTTTGAAAATAAATTTTTTTTGAAGATGAATAAGTATGTATAGGAAGATATTTTGGTTTGGATGAAAAGTGAAATAAATATCAGAATTAATGTCGAAATGAGTGGAAAACATGTAAATTAATAATAATCAACTTGATTATTAAGATATATATATCCAAGTGAAAATATGTATACATCATATTATATATGTATTAATTTTTAAACAAAAAATAAACACACCGTATACATACATATATCAAAATAACTTAATGAAATAACTTTATTCCGCCTTTTCTACGAAATAGCCATTCTAGAATAAATAAATCAGAATAAGAATTACTATTTCATTTTTATTCCATTTTTTGGCTTATCAAATGGAACTGTAATTCCAATTCTGACTTTATCCAGGTTCCAAACAAGGGCAAAAAGTTTCATAACTTTAAATCTATCTCCTCAAGATCAAGAAGAACAAGCAAAGTTTCGTTTGCCTATTGTCCAACTACTTGCTTTTTAGATCATTCAAAATTGTCCAATTACGACCACTTGAACGATTGCTTGGGCTGCTGCTTCTGTGGCTTGATCGTCCCTTCGCTTTAGTTCAGTCGTCAGGTAGGCTAATTGTTCCTGCAACAACCGGAAAGTTTCCAAATTGATGTCCATTGTGGCTTGTGAGTTTTGACTCTGCGATTAGGTATTGATGGTCGTTAAGCTAATTGAAGAATTTCCTACAGACTGTGTCAACTGATCTTGTCCCATAAACAGTGGTTGGGCTGGCACGCCTAGTCTGCACAACCTGGTTGTTGGTCAGGCAATGAACTGCTTGGTAGATCTGCAAAAGGTAATGTTAGGAGGGCGCCATTGGATTGGCTGGGTCCACTCCGGTGCTCTAGTTAGATGGTGGAAGGATTAGGGGGAAATCAGGTGGATTCAAAATGAATTTGCGTACCTTTGGTTGACGTCGTAACCTTATATTTACCGATAACCTCATGGGTTTATAGGGAAACAAGGTGTGATATAATCCGATCACGACACATGTCCTTCCGTTAATCTCGTTAGTTAGGAAATTTGAATCATGCCCCTCTTGACCCTTACTCTTTTCGGGCCTAATGGTGTCTTTGGATCCTTCTATTCGGCGATGGTTGGCAGTTGTTGAGAGGGCAGATTTCCTGCCGACTAAATTCAATATGGTTGTCCAGCTTCTCGGATTCCCATGCTGCACAGGGAAGGCAGCTACTACCATCATTCCAGACTTTGGATCACGTGGTAGTGGGAACAGTGGGCCCAAAAGTTGCATAGCAAATCCACATGTCAACAGAGACAGTGGGTCCCGTCAATTCCTTATAAGTATTGGGTTTTCTCAAGGGTTGCATAATGGTAGTATAATTTACCTGTCACTGGCCTCGTATGCTTTTAGACAAATTTATGGCATCCTGTGAACACAGATATTCTCTACTCCTTAGTTAATTCATATAGATTGTACAATGCTTGAGTCTTAAAATGATTACCATATCAGTTATTCCTTCCCTATAATGCTCTTGCATGCAGTAAGTAAATCTGTTCCTAGGAAGACAGGCAGCATGATGATTGCGAATGATATTAACAGTAATACCAATGTTTCCGTATCTTTAATTATTTGCCAATTCTTCAAACATCTATTGTATTTCAAAATTACTTTTTCTGCAGACAACAGGTCTTCTGGATTTCTAAACAGATTTTACAGTTAATGATGGAAGATGCTATTGATGACTGGCTCTTGAGACAAATCAATTGGCTTCGGAGAGACGATGTAATTGCCCAAGGGATTCATTGGCTACAAGATGTAAGTTGGAATTCTTTTATTGTTCAATTAGGGACTTGGTGATGTCGACACTGTTACAATTTTTTCTTTTCTTGAGAAGATTTCTTGCCTTATATTTTTTGTACAGAGATTTTTCATTAATAATCAAAGTATCTTACCATTTCTCAGAAAAATGTATATTGCACTAAGTTTTACCATTTCACATGCAACGTTACTGGATGAAATGATGCCTATTCACTGAAAGCAACGTTGATTTACGATTAGGGTTGGTATATAGAATAGTGTGTCTCCAATATTAGGCTGAGTATATCTCTGATATATTACAGATAATGTTTCAAAATGTATGGTTAAGAATTGTATTTCATGTCATTGTATATTCTAATGCATTTCAGATTGTAGTTTAGTAGCCTTTTCTTCTGGTTCCAGGTTCTGTGGCCCAATGGCATCTTTTTTATGAAACTGGATGGCAATCAAGCAAAAACAATTGCTACTCCAAACAACCAGAAATCAGGACGAGGTATTGATAAGGTTCCCATCTCCTTTGAGCAACAGCTGGAGGCTGCTCGAAGAGCAAGTGATGTAAAAAAAATAATTCTTGGTGAGAATGGACTCTTCACAACCTTTTGTATGCATTATACTGCTGTGTCCATTTCAGTTTCAAGTTTTCTTTTAGACTGAATTTCACATTGTTGAATCCATGTCACACTTGTGAGATTGGCTCCATTGGGTACAATTACTGGGGAATAGATTCCTTTCAAAACTTAAGCTTCCTAGGATAACTCATTCTCTGAGCTTCCATAGAAGCTCAAAAGTGGATAGCTTTGAACCAGAATTTCGGTAATTTGCTTCATAAGGAAGGACCATTTTGCACATCTTTCAGAGAAAGCTTGATTTCAGCAAAAGCTGACAGTACTGAAATGGTTCACAGGAGGTTGTTGAGCCATTTTTTTTGCTTCATTATATGTTGAATTGTAAAGATTGGGACAGTATCATATGAAATGGGTTAGGATTTGCTTTAATGAACTTCGACTGTTTCGCTTTCCTTGCTCCATCTTAAATGTTTACAAGAAAGGAGGTACTGAATTTGAGGTTTACCTCCTAAACATTTTTCTATGGTAACTTTATGAATGTTATATTACTTACAATTTTTCGTAAATCATATTAGTATGTATTATTTTGCATCTTGTACATGCTTTATAAGTTTATTTAGTGTACAATATCCACTGGCAATATAGAAATCATGTCTAAGGTGTCTATATTCTATAATGTTATGATTGTAGTCCTAGAGGCTGATACAATGAGTGTAAAAGCTTATCTCATCAATTTGAGGTTGGCGTTCAAAGTCTATTTAGAACAAAGAAGTTTTAAAAATTTTTCAGTTTACTGCACTACTGTTTGATTAAGAAGGTTGGATGTGATTTTTTAGGTTTTTATGCATATACCTCTATAGACATGCATATACGTACTCTATGTGCCCTTGGGGATCATTGCAGTTTGCTTATTTGGTGTTAAGTTAGCTTTACTAGTATTGAAAGTTAACTGCTTACTTAATATCCCACAAAGTTGTAGGGATAATTGTTAGCATTAGATTTTTGTGGGGTATTTGTGCAAATATTCTTAAGGACATATATGTAAAATTCATATGATTTTGGTATTCTCTTAGTGGCATGCTTATAGTATTTCCTTTGCAGTAGGGGCATAATAATCATAAAACATCTGCAACCTGCAAGGTATGTATGAAACTATGTTAATTACAGGAGTATGTATGTATACGTGTTAAATGGTTTGTACTTGGCTCAGTGAGCTGTGTCCGATTATATGCTCACATTTCCAACATCCTGGAAGACATCTAGTACTAATATTTATTGATTGCTATTTGCATTTGTGAGTATTACCATTTCTCTTCCGGGTCTGAGGTCTTCAATTTATTTTTTTGTAGAGGCTTTTATTCCAGATTTGCTCGCAATATTTGTTCTACATGTAATTAAATACCACTGCTGACAGGTGGGGCTCCAACTACATTGGTAAGCTTAATTGGGCATAAACAATACAAACGATGTGCCAAGGATATCTATTACTTTCTCCAGGTATGCCAATTTTCTCTCCTTTTGTTTCTCACATCTTTTTATACTCGTCGTTTCTTCCTCTACAATAACGTTGTTTTTGTTTCGTAGTCTACCATCTGCATCAAACAACTTGCATACGGAATGTTGGAGCTATTGCTTATTTCTCTGTTCCCGGAGCTACAGGACGTCGTTCAAGATATACATAGGAGATTGCGTACTCAGCCTAATTAAACTAAAAACCTATGCTTTTTAAATGAATTTTCCAAAGCTATCATTTTTTCCATCGATCTGGCTGCCTAAGGAGCAGGGCTGGAAGAAAGCTTGTGGCCTCCGCAGAAGTAACATCATCAGGAGTCGTTGGTTGCTTTCATGAATGTCTGGTACCTAGCCATTTGGACCATTGTCTCCCTGTCATATGTAGGTCCTTTTCTTGGGCACGGATAGGAAAGGTCTTGCTAATTTTAATGCATGTGTAGCCAGCCACATGGTTCGAGGTCAGACATCTTGTATATCCTCTCTTGACTGTACAGATGTACATTGAGATTTGTATAGATCCCCATTGAGACATACCATGTATTTACTTGTGCATTAAGAAAAAAAAGAGAGCGAGCCAAATTTTGTAAGTGATGTTTACTTCCACTTCTGTGCTTGTAATAGCCCAGTAGAATGTCAATAGAGAGAACATAGAGGGCGAGCTCTGGTTTTACTTTCTAATTTTACGCCTTTAATTTTCAATGGTCAGGCGGAGGTGTTTTACGCCTTTAATTTTCAATGGTTTTACCAGATAAGGTATCTTCGTATCGGCATAAATCGGAGGTTTAATAAGAGGTGTAAAGGACATGCAAAAAAGGGAGGTATAATTCAAAAGGTTTGAAGCATCTTCTACCTTTTTTGGTTATGGAGCTTCAAAATAAGAATTCTTTTGCGCGCTTTTAGGAGGAGAATCGCGCACAACCAAGCCCCTGTTATGGTCATGCTGCACAAAAGCTTGGCAACAAAACCTGATTCCGAAGCCGAGCCTACCGAAGACAATAGGCTCAATGTAGCTATCAATATCTCTTCGTAGCCAATCCTTCCACAAAGAAAAGGACCAGACGGTGCATCACATCCTAGATGATAAATCATGCAATATCATGCTTTTATGAAGTCTCATAACACAGTAGTGCACTAGTGCTGTGTTTAATTTTTGCATCTAAAATCAAGAGATAACCATCAGGCTATGCATTTTACGAAAGCCGATACAAGGGAAAACAATTCGGAGTGACGAGGGCTTCTTAAGCGTCGATACTTTTATAATAAATGAGACAAATAAGCCAAAACTCGATTAAAGTTTCATTTGAAATTACATTTTGAGCTGAAGTTTTTGTTAAAAAACTCTTTTCCAGAAAAAAACTGTTCCAAATGAATCTTCCAGCCACAACTGTTTTTCAAAAGTTGTTATCAACCTTTTTTTAATTTTGAATTAAAAAAACTGTTGATGGAAAAATTATAATATATAATTTTTTATTTTTTTTTCTATCGGTTTAAATTAATTTTGAATACCCCTGGATTCGAATCCGAGGTACGTGACAAGTTTATACCATCTCCCAACCACTGTGACAATGAAGTATTATCATAATATATAATTTTTTACAATTTTTTTTTTTGATTAAAAGTAATATTTCTAAAAACAATTTCAAATGGAATACGTTCTCATTTGTCAAACTTACACCGTAAGTTTGCATTAAAATACAACGCTAAAAAATCATGGTATCTTTTCCAACAGGTCTTTTGCAGTAACTAAAATATACACCAGAAACGTACACAAAAAATAGTAATACATCCAACTGTTCAGCGAGCTTCAGAAGAGAGGCACTGTTGACCGATAATAAATTTGTCAAAATTCAGTGTTTGAAGTTCTGGCAATCAAGGATGCCAGGGTGAAGAAAGCCCAGACGCCTCGTAAGTAAGCCATCAGTTAATGGATGCGTACAATCCAGCGGCTGGTCCCCACCATTAACAATTTTGTCATCTTTTTAAAGATAGATGTGGGGGCCACATAGGTATTCTCTCTTGGGACTCGTCCGTCATGCAGTTTCCTTGAATCAAATAAGCAGTACCACCAGAAGAGGATAGCACGTGTTGTGGAACAAATTCTAAGAACCCGTTACCATCTTGATAAGAAAAGCAGTCTCCAGTGCGAGTTCCTTTGACTGCAAATACTTGCTTTCCTCCATCATATCCATTGAAACATTTAGCAGTATGGGATGTTGGGGATCATGAACAGTCAGTTCACGGACTCTTGCAACCCACTTAGCAGCCTCCCACACTCCAAACCTGATTGCCATCAAAATTCCAGTCATGTTTGTTGCATTCGACGGGTTCCTTGAACCAGTGACACATGAATTTTGGGAAGGGCTCAATGTGGTAAATAAACCCCAAGATTGTAAAAAATGAGTTGAAATGCAAAATGATAAATAGATTGAAACAACTAAAATTAAGAAGATCAACAGCTGCATGGGCAATTGTAAGGAATGCTAAAACTGACAGAATTCAAATTAAAAAAACTCTAATTACATCAAAATAACAGAAGAATGACCCACTGAATTTATTTGGATCTAAAATCAATCCTCTGAACACGATCAATGTTGTTTAAAGTACTCACAAACAAAAATCCAAGTAATTTCAAAGCTATTAATTTAGAAATCTAAAATGGACAAATTCAACAGTTACATGTACAAGTGTTTAGCATGCATTAATCAAGCATGCTTACATTTCATGGTGAAAAGTTTAGAACTGATCTAATCTTTAGTTTGGAAAAAATATTCTACATAAGCCTTCGCAACTAGTTGGGCAAATGGTAAAGCCTCCTTATAGTTTTACACGAGATTGGGAGTGAATTGACTGAGATTGTCCTACATGTATTAGTAAAAAAAAAGGTATTCTACATAATCTAAATTAGAAATATAATAGTCAAATTTTAAATTAACTGCTTAAAGTCCTTGACTAGTACATGAGGTTGGGAGTGAATCAACTGAGATAGTCCTACATGCATTAGTAAAAGAAAAGGTATTCTACATAATCTAAATTAGAAATATAATAGTTAAATTTTAAATTATCTACTTAAAATCCTTAACTAGTATAAGAATAAGTGATTTAGTAATTGAAGGCCATACAACCCAAAATACCACTAGTTTAGTAAACCATCCTTTCACATTTATTTTGAATACATCACAATTTGTTGTTGAAATGAGAGTGATGTTAATAATGAAATACAAGATTTCTCTTGACGACTTTTATAGTTTTAATTAATTAAGACTTTATGACTAGTACTACTATAAGAAACAGTAATGATGTTACATCGGAAGTTTTAGTTCTCAATTAGAAAATTTGACTATTAATATAATTGGAAATTTATTTTTTACAATTTTATGTAACTTAAATGGGAATAAACCCTTTTACATGAAATAATTTAAGTAAATGAAATCTAGAACAACGTAAGATTTACTTGGATGATATTCACCTAAACAATACCTGTCTTATAAATAACCAATCTCACTCAAGTCCTACATTTGCTATTTAATTTCACCGAAATCAAGAGGGGCCTGTTGACACGTAGGTTCTTGCTGAAAGAAAGAAAATGGCTTGTGGAACTAGAAGAAAAATACCTAGTGTTAAATGACGATGTTACTAAAACTGCTGGATAAAGGGCATCCTTCTGAACATTATCATAAGGGGAGTATTTTCTGATGGCCTGGAAATCTTCAGACTCTTCTGGATATCCAAACTCTTCATAATCACGAGGATCTAGAGGTAAAACTGGTTTAAGAAGGGTGTTGCAGGGATCAAGGATAGGAACCTGTGTCCAGAGCACAATTCAGTAATGATGTAAAAAAGGTAAATAGAAAAGCAGCAAAACACCGATTTAAAGATAGTTTAGTTAAAACTTTAAACATAAGTCCAAACCATTAACATACATAGCATTGAAGCAGACATACAGCAAATCCTATAACAAGAGCATAAACTCATAAACCAAAGTCAAAAAAACTTAACAATAGTCAACAACTCAAAGATACTCAAAACAACATACTGCATACTAGGCATATCTTTCCAATGCCTCAACAATGCACTTTATCATAGAAAAGAGATGAGATCAAAATCAAGCATGCTAGTTGTAAATTTCTATACCCTCAAAACAATACTTCATTTAGTAGATTCAATTATGACAAAAAAGTAATTTTTCGATGATCTATCAAACTTGTGTCTTTGTGCTTACTTTTAGATGCTAATGTCGTCAACAAATAAGTAGTTTTGTGAAATATGTAGGTAGGCAACATAACAAACTAGCAAAGAATTGGGATGATTTCTTTGTAAAATTGGGTAATCACTAATCATCCTACCCTTTTCCTTAAAAAAAAAAGCCAGCAAAGCGGAGGACGTTATAATCACTACAAGAATGAATGAGTGAAATCAGGGTATGAACTGATTCTGGTTACAGCACATGACTAATACAGCTATAATAGCCTCACAATCCTACACAAACCCTGACTAATACAAGGTCTTTACAAATCAAGTAATGTTGCATGTGGAAATTTCCAATGCAATAGAAAAAAAGGAAACAAGTATTGCATAACACATCCACTAACAAGCAAGCCAGAAGACCTGCTTTGTACCTTTAAAACTGCTGCTCGAAACAAATCTGGGTGGCTATTTATGGCAGCAGCAACCAAAAATCCACCAGCACTATATCCCCAACCAGCCAATTTATTATCTTGCACAATCCCTTTCTTAATTAAAAATTCAGCACATGAGATGTAATCTGTGATTGAGTTATGTTTTTTGGTACGTCTACCATCATGATGCCATTTTTTTCCCCAACCACCACCACCCCTACGAGCAAACAAAGCAATCAATAGTCAACAAAGAATTACTACATTAGTGCGAAAGATTGGGAAAAAACAAATAATGGTCATCCATTATTGACAGATGGAATAAGAGAACAAATGGTAGCGACAGAGAGAAAGCCGATGCTCACAGAAAGTGGCACCTGGGGATGGTCATAACTCATGAGCAAAGTTCTGCTGCTGTTCCACTTTCATGACAGAGGAACCAAGCAGTTGCTGATAGGTCATGAAAGTGAATCAATGCCTCAAGAAGGGATACTACCAGTCTCAATTGTTTTGGCAGTGCCATTGGCAGTTGGGAATGTTGTAAGTCATGGAGTCGTCACTGGTGCAAGCATCTGGGTCATCAGGAGTGGTCATCCCCTCTGAAAGGGTAGTAGAGGGAATGACATTTCAAAATGAAGTGGGTCCAAGATCCTCACCATTCATCAACAACTGGGGAAATAGGCATAGACAAGGGAGCTCATAGGCACAAGAAGGAAACCCTATAGATCATTTTGGGTTTCTTGTAGATCATGGCGGAGAGAGAAAACCAGTTGGACAAGGTGGCAGTGGTGGAATGGAATGCCATGGTCGAGTGAGATTGGCTGCAAAGAGACGTCGGTTGTCATGGTGGGGCTCCAGCAATGCTTGTCCAGAATATGTTAAATGAATGATACGAAGTTTCAGAATACTGGTCATTTGTAAAAGCTTCAGCGAAAACATGTCACAGATGACAGAACTAACCTAACATCAGGAAATGCGAGCACCCATCCCCGGTCTAGAAGACTTTTTAGTTCACTATGCCAACGCTTGTCTAGTGTCTCACCATAGGCTCCATGTCCAATAAGTAGACCAGGTTTTCCTTCTTGCTCTTGTTTCCTTGAGTACACAACTGACAAAGGTACAAGCACTCCATCCTTTGAGGTAACATCATAACATTCACAAGCATAAAACTCGGATAAATCATTCCATAAATTATTTGCACTGTCAATTCCACTATTATTTGTATGGCTCTTTGTGAGAAGTGACTTTTCTTTGGCATTGGCAACAGAAGTGCCATATAAAGTTTGTGTCCTTTCATACAGAAGATTCTGCTGCTGCACTATGCACCACTTTCCATTAGGTAAGTTATAGTCAACAACAGCATCCGGCATCTAGACAAGTAAAAGAAAATTCATATCAGTTACAAAGGCTATTAATTCAAAAAATTCGAGTTTGATTGTATAAATATATAATCTCTTTTAGCAACGAAAATATATGTTGTAATAAAAGCTTAAAGAGAAGGAGAACAACATACAAAGTGTCCCTCATCATGTAGTTGATGGTCACATAAAAAAGTTTGAATATGCATCAAAAGGAGGGATCATCAGTACATCATAAGACTGTCCCCCTTGGCCCTCCTTCACAACCACATATGATTTGATCTCTGTCTTCATGCAACTTCATCTCTTTTTGACTAAACTTCCAATTCAACATTAATTTGTTTTTGTCCTCCCTATCACTATTTAACCACAATCCTGCCTCTTCCTTCTCATCAAGCTCCTCTCTTTTGTCCCTTAAATTCATGAGGCCTTTCCAACCACAACTTCCTCTCCGGCTCAAATTCAAATTCTCTTAACCCATTTTAACTTTGTGCAAAATCTTCCGATAGGATTCCATTCCTTTCTTTTTCTTTGAGTGGTAATGAGAAAATTTTAATGAAAAACTTGTGCAGAAAAAAAAAACAACAGAAAAATCAGCCCTAACAAGGAAATGCTGCTGGAGCAAAAACTGAAAAAAAAGGTGCTTCAATAGAGGAACGAAAAAAGGAAAAGGTAAAAAAAAAAGCCAATGACGACAACAGCTGCAAGCCTCTCAAGTACCGACTACATCCTCCAACCATGCTACAATTTACGCATCAGTATCAATAGCAACATATTTAAAACACCTCCTCCACTGTACTCTTTTCTTCCCACCATCCTCCGAATAATCTATCAAAATGAATGTCAAAGAAATCACCTCAAATCTGAAAGGATGAGGTTCCCATTAAATGTCTTCCTCGGAAGAAATGGAAAGTCGGATGTGATATCAAGTAATTCTCATCCAATCGTGAACTCTCATGGTTGGCCATTGGTGTTACCAATCAAAACCATTTAAAGATTGCATAATCTTTATAACAATTCAGTGCAGTACCAACAAACGGTTCTCTAACTCATAAAATGGTTAAACTTTTGTAAGCCATGATTTTTTAGGTTGAATACTTCTCTTTGGAATTGTAAACCATTAAACCTTCTCTCTTTAATCCTTTGCCACATCTAGGCCATAGTTGCAGATAAATAGTTCCAAGCTACAAACAGTAGGCATGAATTTTATTTCAAGGGATGATATTAAAAAAAAGGAGTGGACAAATAAGAAATCCATACAGATGACAATTGTTTGGGTATGGAGTAAATGGGTGCTACAGTAACCATATCATTTTTGAAGTAATGTTATGAATATGGATATGAATACTGCATATCTATTTCTTAAAAAAATGGATATTAACAAATACAGATAACAGAAACAGATACAATTAAAGAAATGCGTCCAAAGTTAAAATATATGAATAAATGCATTGAACATATAATAACATGGAAATAAGTAGATTAATATTCAAATTATAGTTTATTATTTTGGATGCGTAAAGAATAACCCATGTCTGTTTCATACATAATGGCATGACTTGCACGCACACTCAATTAGTAGCAAGGAAGATGTATAACAACATAAAACTATCTCATGATAGAGTAGCAGATTAGCAGTTCATAAATATTGACTGGCATCCAAGTGAAAAAACAAGCTACATAGACAACAGTGAGCATGAATAGAACAAGACAGAATTATATCAGATTAAAGATTGTAAAATTAATGTTCAGCTGCACTCCAGAATAACATGGAGTCAGTTATACTAGAGAATAAACCATGATGAAAAATTGAGTATTGGATTTTACAATGCCAACAAGATTTTGAGATTGGATCAAAGACTGCAGTATTTGAAGTTAGGTAGGTAGAATTTAAAATGGTACATAATGGAATGATGAAGTGCTATTACATCGCTAGGAGCTGAAATTGATTTTCAAAGCACATAACATTGTGCAACCACTGAAAATCAACTCCACCAAATGCATAAGAAATAAACCCTGATCTTTGACTAATATCAAAATCCAACAATAAAGGGCATGCAAAACTGGAAAAAAGGAACTTCAAAAATCTGCTGATTATTGTCATTAATATAAAATATAAAAATACAAACATAGATTATTTACATACCACTGGTGAAGATATCGTAAATCTCATGGTTGAAGAGTAGAAATCATAGTTAGGCCCAGGTGAGATCAGACAAACGTGTTTGGGAAGAGGTAGGAAGCAGGGTTGAAGATTGGCCAGATGTATACCTCCCTGCCAAAGAGAAGAACCAAACTGCCAGAGGTAACAGATATGACATGTTTATAGCATCTGTTGTTAAAAATAAGATTTCCAGTCGTTAAATCAAATCACCCCATTGCAACAGTTTCCTTAAAAATGAGTTAATCACATAATCCCATTATAACAGTTCCATTAAAGTGACAGCATTACCAATACCATTTGGGACAAAAACACAACCCCGAAAATTATTAGAACTTAGCATACAACCATGTGTATTATTACTTAGACACTGACACTTGTGATTGGAGGGAGACCTAGGCACACCTCATTCACATGGCATAACTGGTTGTGTCAGACCCCAGGTTCAGGAAAATGGTAATTCACGATCAGATTGGTCTAGCGACTGATCAATGATTAACATGGATGCTACTTGCTGGATTTATTGGACGACTAATCGGGTGATCAAACCAATTTATTGGTAAGGCTACTGATACAATTAATTGGCTGATTGGAATTATTTCCTGGATAATGGTCAGACATCTAGAAGATTTGATATTCTTCTCCCAAAAAATAGAGCAGGGAAAGAAAAGCTATTTCACAACAAGTCACATCACTTTTGTATCAGAATGGTCAATTGACATAAGCCCTAACTTAGATCAATGAAACAAAGAATTCACAAATTTGAGCCTTTTTGTGTAACTTTCATATTTAGTGATCTAAATAAATGTTCTGAAACCCATAGTGTATGATTATTTCATGCTGAATGCTCAGTTGACTAGTTGATTCTACGGCATCACACAACGAGGAAATACTAGCAACATGACCACCTAAAGACTGCTTTCTGAGAGAAAAGAATTTTAATTGTAATTGCCACATTAGCAAGTTAATATCCCAGTGAATCAATGAATTACTGATTCTAAAATAGGTCAGGACTATTTGGCATGTACATAGAAGCAAGTAGTTCATTGATGAAGTAACTACTAAATATCTCCCAAACAATTATCCGACAACAAAAGAATAAATGCAAAGAAAACCTTTTTGGACAATTCCATAATAAGTAACACCCTTTTAGATTGTTGTAGTTATAACAATTTCAAATTAGGATTTGATATCATAGTTATGCTAAATAAGTACTGTTCCAAAAAATGGAAAAAACAGCCATTTAAATGACATTTAAATGTTTTTTATGTGGCACCATTTCATTTTGCAATTACACGGTCTTTAAACGGAATGACTTTAACCAGCCGTTTAAATGGGTGTGCTCTGTATAAACTGCTGTTATTTGAGTAAAAACCAACCGTTTTTACCTGTTTTTTGGGAAAAAGGCATTTTTTTATAGTATGCTTTTAACTTGTCATCAATAACATAATTTGATAATCTAGGTATTTGTTTGTTTACTTATGTTTGTTACTTATTTAATTTTTTAATTATATTTTTAGAATAACTTGCTTGCCATTGAATGGTAATTACACAAGTCTAAGTAATGTATTTTGAATTAAATTACTTGTATTTGTATGATAATTTTATATATTGAGATTTTTTATGAATGTTATTGGTTGCATGCATGTAATTCATTTATTTATATTTTTTAGTTTCGACCGTTTTTTCATTAAACACCTGTTTAAATCTCTACTTTTTCAAATAATGTTTAAAAACTCAATCCATGTACAGGCCATTTTCTGTTTTTTAAAACACTGGAAATAAGTTATATAGTCAGCTAATTCAGGAAATTAAGATATATGGATAAATGTAGAATGTTTTATTAGGATTAGGAATGATTTCTATTTAAGAAAATGTGTAATCTCCAAATGATTCGATTGATATGAGAAATTATTCAATTGATTATGAACGGAGAATATTCTTGTTCTTCTCCATCTCCACTCTTTTATGCTCATGTGCAATGTCATTCTTAGAACACCATGTAGTATGAATAACTCTTCATAATCAGTGATTCACTGAATTGTCACTGTGAGCAGCATATTTTGGAGACTCGATGAACAGTAATTTAGAACAAATGTCCCAGACATGTAGCACAGCATTAATTTAATGAAATTTCTAATAATAATATAAAATCATATTACAGAAAACAACATATAAACTTACACGAATGAGCAAGACTGTGTTTACCTTTCCACCTAGAGCTAGAGGTAGAGCAATAGAGCAAATTTTATATTCTTTGCCTTGCCTCAGAACCAGCACCATATGTGTATCACAAAAATCAACATCCTCAATGTCAATTCCAGGCTCATCTGCAATTACATTCTGAAATGCCAAGAGAAAAATGGTCAGTATACTACCCAAAGAAATTAAAATGCAAAAAATATAACGAAAATAAAGAAAGAAAGAAATAGTTTAGTTTAGATTCATGTCTTACAACAATATATTCATCAAAACAACAAAAAAAAATGAAGAATTGTCCATAGTAGAGTTTTGAAATGATTCATCTGGTAGGTTTTTGGAAAACGAATAAGGTTATTCAACAAAACAACTTTTTTTTATGCAAGATGCAATGTGATACTGCTGCCTGCATACTGTACAATCAATCTCTTTTTATTATATTTCTATATAATGCTATCCAAAATAAATGAACCAAAACAGATTAGAACATGAATACAAACTGCAAAAAAAAAAAGACAAATACAAATGAAATATCAAAATTATCAAGTATGGTTAATGACACTCCCAACACACCTCCCAAATTCTGCAACCTAAAACTTCAACATTACTACGAAGCAGATAATGGAAATCAACCGGTAGGCCCGCTCTTGCAGCATCTGTGAACAAATATAGACACCCTCGGTGATGCTCAACAATGCAGTTGGCACGTTCATCACAATCCCATACTAATGTCATTCCACTAAGAGGATCAGCTGCTTTTATCAGATAAACCTACAAACAAAAGCTTTGTTAGATAACTAAGAGGAATAACAAAACTAGCCCACACAAGTGATCCATTATGGGTAATTGATACCTTTGAAAATGTGTTTGAGCACTTATTTACAGTGATAAATTGAAAGTCCTTTGTGTTTCTAATGTTAACATACACTGTCTTGTCGGGTTCTTCCATGATGATGATATCATCAGTAGTGCATCCAATGAATCTACAATAGATCCTAATGAACAGAAACTTTTCAATGACATTGGACTCTATAAAAACTAATCCAATGGAATATCTGAAGCAGAAAAACCAATTGAAAAAAAAATGTGTATGTACGATACACTAACCTGTATGGTCTGTTATTGTGATTTCTGACTGTGTAAAGCAATGCCTTCCCATTCATAGCCCACGATAGTTGCGCAACTCTGTCAGCTCTGGGATGGTCACAAAGTGAACCAGTAGTCAAATCCCTTACCCACAGAGTGAATGCATCTTTATCCCTATCATACATTGTGTAAGCTAGATATCGATGGTCCGGAGACACTTCGGATAGTTCTTCATAAGCGTATCCTGAAATAGAAACAAAACACTAGCAAAACACACTGCATAAACAGAAATATTATAAGACAAAATGCTCTTGCCAACTCAACATTTACACAGATACACCCTTGAGATGTGATCGTCGTTAATGTCATGAACTACAAAACTGCAAGTTGTGACATACACCTTCACCTAACAAACATAAAAAGGAATACTTTTTTCTTTGTGAATCTTACCTCCAAACCTCTCCGCCTCGCAATTGTAATCAAGCATCTTCTGCTCAATCCGCTTCCCAGAATCGAAATCAAACCCATCGGAAGCCGTTGTATGCGAAACGAACTCCTCGTGCAACCTCGCGGACCGCCTGCAAAGCACGGGGTACGGCTTCCCCTCCTCGACTCTCCTGTAATAAAGCCACGGCCCAAACCTCACCGGCGGGGAACACAGGTCCGACGCCAACCGCACAGACATCTCGGACTGGAGCTTGCTCTGGAGGCGGAGAGAAGGCGCCATGACAGCGTCAGTGTACTTCTCCTCCTGCTCCATGTACACGTCCATGTGGCGCATGGCGACCCGGTCGTGGAGGTCCGACATCCAGCTGTAGGGGTCGTGCCAGGTGATGCCGTGCAGGGTGATAAGGGCAGGTTTCTGCGGGGGTTTTGGTGGGGGCGGTGGTGGAGGTGGCGGGGGTTTGGGCTTGGGCTTTGGGGATTTGCGATGGGCGGAGCGGAGGAGGACGAGGAGTGGGGAAAGGGTATGTGGTTTGATGGTGTGATGGTGTAGGAGGGAGGAGACCATTTTCTTCCTACCGGTGGTGTTGAGGCGGAGGTAGTCAGGCAGAGGCACTGGTCGCTCTGTGGGGTGATGGGTGGGGTTTAGGTAGGGGTTTTGCAGTTGGCGGAAATTAAATACTAGGTGAGAATTTCGTTAACCAAATGTCCATTGAATTAACATGTTTAAATACATTAAGCTTTACGGTGAAATTTTTCTCTGATCAGCTGTTCTAGAATTAGGGTATTTGTTTACCTGAATCTGAACACTCTGATTGAGATATAAAGGATGAAATTATAGTTTCTTTTCTACTGAAAATTTTCTTTGGTTCTTGATTATACTTGTGAGTCTTGGACTGTGATTTATCTCTGGTGGATGTTGTTTCTGTTCCGACGATTCCATCTCGGGTTCGTCGATCCACCGAAGAAGAGGCATTGTGACCTTTCGAAATTGAAAAATGAGATTCTACACTCCATTTCGTCTTTTCAGTAGAACAGGGATATGAAAATTGACCCTATAGTTATAAATAATGACCAGTAAGATTGGAAACAAAATACATTTACTCCTGCTCTCTTAGATGACAATCCTCTGTAATGGCTAACGTCTTGTTGGTCGATGAAATTTTCTTTATTTTCAGACTTCTTTCTGCTTACTGTATTTTAGACATCTTGTTCCTAAATTGTTGGAACTAAGATTTTGTAATATTTTCTCAGCACAATATCGTATGTTGTTCTGTGTAGTCTTATCTAATAATATAAGGGGACATTTTTTATGTAGGTGCCTACATATAAGGAGTATGTTGGTAACTTTTTATTTTTCGTAAAGACATAAAAAAGAAGAAATAACCGTATAGATATATTTATTAGATATCCATAAATACATAGTGAAATTTTCATTTAAATCAAACAACCATTAACCTCTAATCTAAAGGTCTTAAATTTCAACATATTTTGTCAAATTTTAACCTTTAAATTTTAGATTAAAATTAAACGATGAATATAACTCAGAATAGGATGAAACCTTAACACATATTAGATTATATTATAGATTAACTAATTATATAATTAGATTTTATTTTAAAAAAGA
>JAMKQA010062606.1:0-29194 GCA_024699735.1 Posidonia australis
TTTGTAACAAGCTGAATCTTATCGATATTTATGCCGTTCAGCTTGAGAGGGAGTGTTAGAAGTTAGGTTAATGGATCCTGTTGTATAGGTTAATGGATCCTGTTGTATATGGATCCTGTCAAGATCCATTTACTTACTATGCATTGTATTTAAACCCCTCTACTCTAATGCAAAATCTAATTAGCTTTTTTCCCTGATCTCTAATTCAACTATCTATTTATTCTGGGTTCTACTGGAACCAAAACTCCGAAGAAAATTTCTAAAATAAATTGTGGTAAATTCTTTTGAAAAAATATTAGTGAAATCATATTCTTTTCAAATCTTTTTTTTCTTTTCTAAATCTTATGCACTATTCTAATGCATTTTTGGAAAACAATTTTGGGATTAGAGTCTAGCCTAAACACAAATCTTAAATTTGTTTGAAACGCAAATCTTGGCTGACACTAGTCTTAAACTTTGGATTCGTCTCACTAGAATCTGGTTAAAACATAGATGCTAAAACTCAGCTCGACTCTAGTTTAAGTCCAATTCTGAATTTCAAATCGGAAAACTCTTTTCTTTTTTGATGCCACCTTGATCAGATGTAATCTGACCATAAACGAAGGAAGAGGCACAAATCTCAACCTCCTATACTGCCACGGTGAAAGTCTCCGTATTGGGCATTCTACCATATATCTCGGCTAACAGAATGCACTCTTGGACTTCTTAGGTCCCTTTGAGCCAACAGGCTGTCACTATTTTCTCTTTGAACGGAGATGTATTTCCCAACGTCTCTTTTTTTTTTTTGGTGTTTGAGCTCCCCGATTATCTTATCTGATCCATTCAATACCTTTCTCTGGACACCCAATCTCTTTAACTAGGGTCAATTCTAGGAATCTTATTGTGAAAATATGTATATTTTCTTTGAAATCTTTATTCTAAATCTTTCTTATTATGGAGATTTTTTCTATAAAACTTTTCTTTTCTTTTGATATGTCTCTTAAAATTTTCTATAAAGCTTTTTCTAAACAATATGCCAAAACACATCAATTAGGCATCAATACTCGTTCATATTTATCTTCATGAAAAACTCATTCTATTTAGCTTTGGGGTTTAGTTCGGCATGTTGAACCAAAGCAGCAGGTGGAAGTAGGTTCAGGTGCTTAGATCGGTCGATCGAATTTCAGAACGGTCGTCCGAAATTCCTTAATTCCAAAGATTGGAGTATTTCGGATGTCCGAAATCTTTTGAAACGATCGACCGAACATATTCGATCTTTCAAAACAGGACTGAATACTGACAGAAAAACGACATACCAATTTTGTTCGGTATATTGAATTTCTCGTTTTTTCTGAAATCTCTCTCCATATCCTATTCTTTTGTTCGTCGAAATTGGAACCTTCGACGGGCCCTCCTCTGGTGAACCATAAGTCATGCGTAAAACATATAATCTAGCGTGTCAAGTCATATGGGACAAGTTTCATTGAAATCTATTACATTCATTCTAAGATATAAATTTACAAAATATCAATGGCCACTAAAGGATACTGTGTCATGAATCTCAAAATTCTACAAAAATCTCGTGATAAATCATGGGAAAATCCTTAAATCGTCGTACATTCATGATTCAACTTTTTTGCAGATCATGAATGTCTGATGATTTAAGGCTTTTTCCATGATTTATCACGAGACTTTTGTAGAATTTTGAGATTCATGACAGTATCCTTCAGTGGTCATTTGATATTTTGTAAATTTATATCTTGGAATGTATGCAATATATTTTGATGAAACTTATTCCAAATAGAAGTAGATTTGACATACTAGATTATATGTTTTATGCATGACTTGTGGTTCACCTTAAATCATCAGACATTCATGATTGAACTTAATCCTACTCTTATTCATGCTTTTCATACCAATTCATCGCATAATTTCAAGATTGAAGTTTAAATACAAAAAGGAGGAATGAAGGAAGAGACACGTACCTTAATTGGATCTCTAACGATCTCTCCTTCTCAGATGGACTCCCTCTCCCTCTCTTGGCGTCCCTCTGGGCTCTTTAGGTCCTTCGTCGAGCTACTCCTCTGATGGTACTTACTCCTTTCTCCCTCTTTTCTTTGGTTTTTCCTCTCCTTTCCTCTTAGTTTCTCCTCTCTCTTTCTCTTGGAATCTCCTTTTACTGTCTCCATCGACCACCTCTCTCCTTTCCTTTTATTTCCCTCTCTGCTGCCACCCCTCGCCTTACACTACCTGAATCTCAAGCTAATGCCAGGGTATGGCGTTGAGTAGAGGAATGGCAAGAGACATGAGGAGGCATAACGATCCTTGTAGTGGACGCTAGGAGAAGAAAAAGAAGGGAGAAAATAAATGGATTTATTGTGCACGTTTGACTGAAGTTCCTCTGGGTCCTGCTCATATACGTATGGAACACAAGAGTTCAGAATATCATAGTATTGAAAGACCAGAGATAATACCAATATCTTTGAGGGAGTTCAATACAAAACAATCTCATCTTAATGTCATTCATTAATCTTAATTATTCATATTACACACATTATTCACATTAATTACATTTATCTGGGTAATCGGACACGGATATTACAACATGTGGCACTATGCTTGTGGGTCCGTGTGTGGGCATGTATGTGTGGGTCGGTTGTTGGTGGCGAGTGGTTGTGTATATGCGAAGTTGTGGTCGGTTGATAGAGGTGAGTTGGTGGGCATGCATGATGGACTTGCAGGACGTACGTATG
The DNA here is from genome assembly GCA_024699735.1 of Posidonia australis. NCBI lineage: Eukaryota > Viridiplantae > Streptophyta > Magnoliopsida > Alismatales > Posidoniaceae > Posidonia > Posidonia australis. Next base: position 2,733 of record JAMKQA010062606.1, read on the forward strand.
CATACCTTCCTCATTGTGCAGCTACTTAAGACAAGGTGCTTCCATGCACTTCTTCACTTCTCCTTCCTTTTCGCCTCATTTTCCATTCCTTTCTTGAGTATGTCAACTCCCTCCTCCACCTCTCCTCCCCACTTTATGCCACTCCTCCTTCACTTCGCCCTCCTTGACGCTCACCCTTCTCTCTTTCCCCCACTCACCCTCACTCATTCTCCCCCTCTACTCTTGTCTCTCACCCCCTCACTCTCTCCCTCTCCCCTGTTTTATGTACATAAGGGTTGACAGCAACGTGCGGCAACATGTGGCAGTGTGGTGGAGCTTCGGGGGATTTTTTGAGGTCGTGAAGAACTTTAGTGAGTTCGTAGGTCGTCGGTTTTGCGGTGGTTAACCCACGTCGGAGTTTGGATCGTCAGAAGTCGTATTAAGGTACGTACCTAGAAAGCATGAAAAATGATAGAAATGCTAGAATTGTATGAAATCTAGGTAAATTTACATTTCTAGAATTTATTGTGAATTTATGGTAGTATTTATGACATTAATTGTGGTTAATTTGGTTTTGAGTTTTCTGCATTCTTTGATTTTGTGATTTTATTCTGGGAACTATGTTTGATGGATCGCGGTTTTGTTTGTGTGGTTTTTAAGTAGAGTCGAGGGTTTACAATATATGTTATATGTGGATTTTATTGTGGTTGTTTGGTGGGTCCACATCACTCCTAATTGGGAGAAGAGTTGAACAGTGTTTTGGGGTTATTTTCTTGTTTCGCAGAAAACAACATACCGAACCATTTAAGTATGTTGTTTTTCTTCAGTTTTGGTATTTGTGGCCTTGGTTTGGTTGGTCGAATCCTTTAAGTTTGTTGTTTCAAGTCTTGAGTGTTGATCATGCGTTCAGTTTGGCTGATCAATTCTTTTCGATCGACCGAATCAGGGATTTTTAGACGTTCGATTTGATTTTTGGTCGATTATTTTAGTGCCCTGAGTCTAGTTTGGTTTGCTGTTTTAAAACAGCATGTTGAATCGGGCCCTAGTTGTTTTTATAAAAATGATTTCCAAGGATTTTCGAAATTGGTTTGTTTTGTCCATTTGAGATGAGATTGTGGGTTATTATGGTGGTCTTGTGGAACACCAGATGTGTTGGTTTTGTGGAAATTTTGGAAAGATTTTTCAAAGAAGTAAAATGATTTTGAAAGGGGTTTTTCAAAGGAATATGTTGATCCATTTTGGAAATGGTTTTCCTAATTTTCTGTATGCGAGTCTAAAAACTGTGGGTCGTGCTGTCTAAACCAAGGGTGTAACGACACTTGTCGGATGGTTGGGTGCGTTACCTAGGTTGAGGCTGAGGGTCGAGATACCTGAGGTAGAGATTCATCAGGTCTTAGACGTATGAGACTCATTAACTGTCGTTTTACGGCTAGGATTGTGGTCCACAGCTTGAGGTGTTTTGTAACATGACGGGGAGGTATGATACTTCTATTGTTGTTTTGAGCACTGAGGCTCGGGTGTTGTTGAGTGTGGAGATATGAGACTCCTTCTTGAGCACCGTGTGGAGGACATAGTGAGGAGGCATATCCTGTGATGGCTACTGTGGGTGGGTCACGTACCCCGTAGCTGGTAGCGTTTTGAGATACAGGATTGCTTTTCTAGGAAGGGTTGGTTTTGTGAGGGCTCTTTAGGCGGAAGAATTGTAAGATGGTGGGGGCTCCTGCACAAGATCACATCATCGTAGCAGTGCAGGGCACCTTGATAATTACTTGTGGCTAGAGTTGATTGTTCTACATCGGGTTTTGGTCGAGGGTCTCGCTTATGTTTTTGGGTTAGTAGAGCCTCTACCTGTTTTGATTTGACAGGTGTGGGTTGTGTTTCTTGTGATTTGTGCCTAATAGGGTTTTGTTTTGTTGTTCTTGACCTGTTGGGTCTGAGTTACTGGTTTTTGGTGGATTTGATGAAAATATTGCGAAATGGTTTTAAAAGAAAATTGTTATAGTTTTGTTTTCCGTTGTTTTGTGGGGTGTTTGCTGGGTGACTTTCGTCAGTCACGATGTTTTCTCTGTGTTTTTAGGTTGTAGGTGCAGGCGAGTGTGTGTTGACATTTAGTGTATATAGTCTAAAGTCTAGTAGCCGCACACACAGGTTCTTGGTTGTTTAGATATTACTATTTAGCTTTAATTTCCTGTAATTTAATTTATTTAAATTATTGTGGTAATTAGAAACGTTACAAGTTACATTTGGATTGTCATATCTTTGACTATACATTCTGAACATTCCAACAATATCATTACCTTTGTCTTTTTGTGAACTTTGAATGTTGCTGCCTTTGCCACTTCCACTTCCTTTGTAAGTTCGATACCATGGAATCTTTGAATTTGTTCTTAATACCATCTTTTAGTTTTAGACTTCATTATTACTCTTTTGTATATTGCTCTATCTTCTAAAGTATCACAGTCTACAGGATAAACTATATCATCATCTAAATTCGATATGGAAATAGTACGAGAAGTATCTTTATTGAAGAGAATCTTGTTGAATCTTTCTTCTCTTTCTTTCTATCACTTTTCTTTGCTTTAGTGTTCTTTAATTATAAGTTCAACAAAAATAGGGATTGTGTTAGATATTGGTGGAATTGTTTGTGGAAACGTGGTAAATTTACGAAAGTTAATGAAAATAGTTAAAAAAACTTTGAATTTTGATTTGAAACTTTGAGATAAGTTAAGTAAGCAATAATCTACATGTAGGACTACTTAGATCAATATTATTAAACATGTATCACATTAAAATATGTTATATAAACTTAATACAAGTCTCTTAAAGCATAAATAGTACCTAAAATACTTAATAAATGTATAAATCATACGTAAAAATATTTAATATATACTTAAAATGAATAGTTCTTGTAACATTTAATACAGAGAGAAAGTAGAGTTGAGAGAATATTTTAGTGTTGAAAATGTGGAGTTTGATTGATGATTATTTTAGATGTTCACACTTCATAGAGTCCACAGGGGTCTAAGGGAGCATGTGTGCCCCCCTTGCAGGGGTGGCAACGGCAACGCCCCTTTCTTGAAACGGTATATGGTTGCAGGAATATATTAATTTTACTAATTTTATAGATTTTATAAAATTATTAGGTTAGATCTATGTACTATTAGGTTAAATATATGTATCATTAGGTTAGATTTATGTAATATCAAATTATTAATATCAAAACACAAAAAAAAATTATGAAAAAAAAATCGGAAGACCTAGGTATTATTAGGTTAAATCTAAGTAAAATGCAAAAATGTTGGTACTTTGTGTGTGGCAATCCTTATAAAACCTTCAACAGTAAAGAATGCAGACAGTAGCAGGAAAAATTTGGTGTGTCAACATTAAAGGCAAGCATGTTGGTTGGTGTGTGATTTCAATGTGTTGAAAATTTGATGTGTCAGTTGACTTGCTCGACTCGATACCAATGTTTTCATCAAAATATAGTACTTCTCGATTTACACCTATATGTTGTTTCCTTGATTTGCAAAACCGACACATGATGGCGAAATTTTGTCAACATGTGTCAATTTTTGAAACTATTGTTGCATGGTTGTATGGTGATGAAGGCGGCTCTTAAACGCAGTGGTTTCAACTTTGCTATCAAATGCTCATTCTGCTTTGAAGCGGAGGAAGATTGATGACATCTCTTTTGTGGATCATTTCAGGAGGATCTGCATAAATGGAGAGGTATGAATGTCAAGAAATGGACTGTTTGGAAGATGTTGCCTTGTGCCTTATGGCGGACTCCACGGCTTGAGCGGAATCAAAGAATTTTTGACCAGCAGTTTTGGAAAGAAAGGTTTTTTGGTCTGTGACTGAATGGCCGAGTTCAAATGTTGGTGATGTTGACACATAACAATCTACTTGGAGGCTTTAGTAGCTTTGTGAGGATTGTATATTTCTGATTAGGTCCATGTGATGGAAGACTTTTTATTTTTGTTTGTACCAGGTCTTCTGGTTGCTTTTCCTTTTGTCCTGTCCTTATCTCCTTGATAAGGTGTATGTTTTGTTTTGCTATTTTCTCCTTCCTTTATAATAATTTTTTTTGCTGATTTCTTAACAAAAAATATAATTCAATTGGTCCACATGTTGAGCTAGGCATTGTTGAGAGTTTAGTTTGATAATTGGGGAGGGTAAAAAAATTGATCATGTTTGGTTTGGTCTCAAACCGATGTGGCCAAAGCCAAAATTGCTTGCGAGCCATGGGCCTTTTTTGTTAGCCTCGTAGCCATGGTTATTAGACTCCTGATCTGGAACTTGGGGAGTTGGGGTCCTATGGTTCATGATCCAGATATAATGGAACGATCAAACATGCTAGGTATACTTCTTAAATGGTATGATCCCACAAGCATTGTATCAGGTTCTGCCTTGAACCTCAATGCCTTGACACTTGTTTTAGAATATGGAATTTACAGTGTTCCTGCAATTCAAATTCCACTACAGTAACAGAAAGACAAGCAATGAATGGAGTGGGAGGGTCACAGTCGAAAAGTGGATATCACACTTCTTTGTCTCATTCAAAACCATGCATTATCTTTGTTTGAACTTTGTTTGAGCTTCAACTTCAAAGAATGTTATTATTATTAGATTTTGAGCTTAGTGTTATTATTTGAGGGATTTAAATATTTTATATGGTTGCGGAGTACCTTCATAGTTTTAAAGAATATAATAATATATTTAATTTATTAAATGATAGAATCTTATGATCCTCTAACCTATCATGACTGGGTCTTGTCGATCCTCCGTAGGATCCCAATCCTCGTTATGCCCTTTATTGTCTCGAGTCAATGGAAGCTTTCCTCTACATGAGGTTAAAACTTGAGGAATAAGGAAACAACAATTTCAAAACTCAAAAAATGAGATAATAAACATAACTGATCTCATAAACGAATAAGAATGTCATTATTACATTGTTTTGAAGACAAAAGAAAATATTATATTACTACAAATACAACACATTGTTCCAGGAGTACAAAATTGCTAGGACAATGCCACCATCTAAAACCTGACTCCATGTGCATGCAACAAAAGACACAGTGATCCTCGTCCAAGTTTACCGCACATCTGCATCACCTGCAAATTCTGTCCTTAGGTAAGAAACAACAAATGTACATGACAAATAGAACAATCAATAATTATCTCAAGTTATCATAACTGTAAGTACAAATTTACATATTTAGATTCAGAACACATCATAATAATCATCGTATTATTTCATGTTAAACGTAGGCTTAGTTTGCATTAACAAATTCAAAGACAGAAGAATCATCAATGAAAAGTGACTTACGAGGATCCCTTTTTTTATTCCATCTCTAGTGCAAGCGGGCTATCAGTTTGTATATGTCTCACCAACTCACCCATTTGTTATTTATACTGAAAAGGTATTTCATACAAAGCGATGGCTTCATATATGGACCAATCTCAATAACATCAACTGAGTCATGTTGCAAAGTGACTGAGGACAAAAATTTATCTTATAGGGCCTCAAGTGCCCAGGTTAGATTCTTGTTTCCAGTTTATGTGATCAGACAGATTATCAATTGTCATTTTAGTTACCATATGATCACAATCATACCATTATACTGCCATAACAAATGTCTTATCATTCTCTTAAATCATTCATATGAAGATTGAATTCATATACCATTCAATATTTCATTTATGTAAAACAATGGCATAAGATTCCATGATGAACTTGCAACATAACAAAGTTAAGCAATTAAACTTAAGCGCACTGAAAAGTAAGTATTTATCAAATGTCCATTTAACATTTAAAGTACATACAAGCAGACAGTTATAATAAAGCTTGGGGACTATACTGCAGTTTAATATAAAAGTCAGGGACCTACATGTAGTTACTGTAAAATATTCTAAAAATCAGAAACAAATATCCAGATGTGTCATTATCATTTCAGAGCTCTAAATTACTAGCAAAACTATCTAAACAGAAAATAGGTCAAACATGCAACATCTTACAAGTTTATGATTCTAGTCATAATTCCAAAAAAAATCAGGGATTAATATGCAAATTTCGAAATATTCCAGAACTGAAAGCTATTATTTCTGTGTTCTAAACTACTAAATGAAAATAAAACATTTACATAATCATGTAGGGAAAATATTGCATTAATATACTAGTATATGGATACAATCATAGTTATATACAATTTCAGGGGCTAAAATTCAATCTTTGATATATATATATATATATATATATAAACCAGAAATTACCAACGGTGTGTCAAGAGGTTTTATAAAATTGTTACATAATATAGGCATAGGGATATAATCATAGTTCTATACAATTTCAGGGGCTAAAATGCAATCTTCAAAAACATATATAAACCAGAAATTACCAACCGGGTGTCAAGAGGTTTTTTAAAATCATCATATAATATAAGTTCTGGCTGCAGAGTGTTGTGTGGCATAACAACCAGTTAAAACATGTTTGTGGTTTAAATGCACAAAAATCAACCAATAAATAGAACTTATATGATTCCATAATTGGAGATAAGAATACTGCAATTTACTTACATCTCTTCTTCCTCACCCACTGGATAAGAAAGAACATAAATAGGGAGGGGAAAGCCTCCTACCCAAAAATACCTTGATCCCGTTGGATCAAGATAAACCTTACAATATCTCATGTACCTTGTTGCCGACGGCTGAACTTCGATGATTGCTCTTCTTTTGTTGATTGCACCACTCACTAACTATCGACCAACACCCACACCGACGTGCTGGAACAAGAAAAACAAGGGAAGAATGTATGGATGTACAAATGGATGTGTGGTTTTATATATAGTGTTTGCAACTGTTTTTAGAACTACAACTGTTATGCAAAAGCTATATATTTCAGTTTCTGTCAACTTTTTTAGTTTAAATCATAGAAAAGTTGTCACTGCTTTTCAAAAGAAAGGCTCGGGAAGAAAAACTTGTTTGGAACAGTTTTTTCTAGAAAAGTGTTTTTTACCAAAAGCTGCAGTACCAAGTGGGACCATAGACTCTCATATGACCCTTTATCTACCTAATTGTAACTCCTATCCATAACTTTCTCCTTCATAAATCCACCTACAAACAAAAATTAATGGCTACTAATTACGAAAGATACTGGCTATAATGGACTTAAAAAAATGCAGGTTGTATAACAAACCTGAAACCTTTCTCATAACACTAGCTACATGCTAGAAGTGGAATTCTCTTCTGTGCATTTGTTCTTGATTTAGGGTGGTGCGTGGAAGGGCAATAAATTTTGCTGTTGAGGGAACCTCAGTGCTAAAGTTGCCCTTGATCTGCGGTAAAGGATAAACTCCCAGAATTGACGACATTTTTGATTGGTGATGGAGGTCATGGAGTTATTTTAAATGTCATTGGTGGCATATGATGGTGTAGTGGCTTGCTATGGTTTTTTCAAAAAGGAGTTTCGCTTGGTATTTATTGCAGTGACATTCAAGTTCCAGAGGTTGATGATGACTGGCTATGGTGGCTTGGAGAGAAGACGTTGGGTGGGCCTGGTCTTGAAGCAAGCAATAAGCCTGAGATTGGATCTCCAAGTCTTGGCTCGTTAACTATGGAGAACGATGACAACTTGCTACAAGAACTTCTAACTTCAAATCCTTTGGGTGCAAATCTGATGGTAGACTTGTTAATGGTTTGTGTCGTATTCGTGTTATGTTGTGTTAAGGTCTTGATATTACATATGTACAACTGATATGAAATTGACAGGATTGATAAATGGGTTCAATTCTGCTATTAAAAAATATAAATGAGTGTAAATCTGTAACAAAACTGCAATTCTTTTATAATTGTGTTATCACGACATGACATGGCACAATTATCAAGATACCATGTATTATCATGTTAATTTAACATGTTAGCACAATTTTAGTTAAAACTTTTTCAATGGTGCAACACAGAATACAACACAGTTACACATATTTAACAAATTTCTGCATTTTATGCGTAAAATTTAAATGCATACTTGAGTAATAATAAGTCTAAAAACGTATCAATTCACATTCTCCCTAATCATATTGCAACAGTGTTGACACCATGGTACTAAATGTCTACGCGTGTCACCGAAATTTCTCCGACACGTGTCTTATTTTTAATTTGCCGACATAACTCCGACACGATATCAAAATGGAAGTTTTCTGAACAAATGTAATTTTTTTTTACCGTGTTTCCACCGACACAATTCTGACATACCGATATTTCCCCGACACGTGTCTATTTTTCAACTTATCGAAGTCCGACGCGAAATCGACATTTAGAACCATAGTTGACACAGAATCGAGTTATAATCGATAAGATCTTACTAAGACCCAGTTTTTTCTTCTCTTTGTTAATGTTTGGGATAAACTATAGAACCATCTATCTAGGATGGCCCAAAAACATATGGATGGTGCTATCTCATGCTATTTGGTGGATTTGGTGGTTGTAGGGGCATTCCTCAATCTTTTAGGGAATATTACTTGGTACTGAGTCTTTTAGAGACAGTTTTGGCCTGTGTTCTAGAGTAGTCCTGATTACTTGTGGAGAAATGTGGGACCAATTTGAATCTTAGAGATTGATGGACACAAGTTGTGATTCATTTTTCCTTTTTCATTTTCACTTTTTCTTGTTCTTTTCCAGTTTTGTTTATCATTTTCTGAGCTTGCATGGTTTTTTGTGCTCTCTTAAGCTTTAGTAATTTCTTTTTTCCTATTTAACACTCAAAAAGAGGGTTTTACCTGGTGTTGTGTATTAAACTTAATGTAGTTCCCAAATTCCAATCATGGTACTAAATGTCTACGCGTGTCACCGAAATTTCTCCGACACGTGTCTTATTTTCAATTTACCGACATGATTCCGACACGATATCGAAATAGAAGTTTTCTGAACAAATGTAAATTTTTTTTACCGTGTTTCCACCGACATGATTCCGATATACCGATATTTCTCTGACACGTGTCTATTTTTCAACTCATCGAAGTCCGACACGAAATCGACATGTAAAACCATGATTCCAATACAACATCCACTTTCTGTTTGTTATGGTATTTCTGCCTGATGCATGCACATTGTATGGTGATATGCATGCCTGTGTTTAGCTTGACCAGTGAAGTTCTGTTGATTACGCATGTCTTACAACCAAGATTGCTCCTTTTTGATGTCTCTCTTCTCTTTTTGTGGATGTATTTTGGCAAGTATTATGTGCTAACCACTGATTTTTACTTTTATATGCTAGATGCATGACTTGGGAGTGGAGCCTTCATCCCAGACGTATGATGGGCTTATTCAAGCTGTAATTTCTAAAAGAGGAGTAGAATATGGTATAGAATTGGTAATGTGGTTGTTTACAGTCTTTTGAATTGGGTGTCTTACACTTATATTGCATTACTAAAATCTCGTTCTTATTCATGTGCTACTCAGCAAGAAATGGATTTAGTTATTCATCTCTCATAGACGATTCAGCACATTTTGTTTTCCACTGTTGTAATCATTTGGACTTTGCCGATAATAAAAAATCACTTGCAAATATGCAACTAAAGTACATGCTTCATCGTATTCGTTTTGTAGCAAAGTTTTTCTTGCATTGTTATTTTAATTGTGGAAGAATGTTATTTCCATGTATCTTGCAGTTTGAAGGAATGAAGAAAAGAAACTTGAAACCATGCGATACTACTCTTGCTGCTCTATCAATTGGCTACAGCAAAGCTTTAGACCTTGATTTAGCAGAGGCATTTATAAACCAAATTTGTTGTGCTTCGCCAAAGTTATTACAACCTTTCAATGCTTTACTTTCAGCATGTAATGTACTGGTAAGCCATAAGTTTTCTTTTATATGGGATTTCATATTAAGCACGCTTCCTCTCACATTATGTGTTCTCATCAGTCATTTTTTTTCACAAATTCAAAACATTACATTTTAAAAGAGCTTACATCGATAATATAATAGTGTTTAGTTGCAATATGGAGTCGTCGTTGTGTGAAACCATGAATATGTCCAAAATAGATGATGAATCAGAAGAGAAGGGCAAAAAGATCCAGCTCTTGTCTTTGACACACGCTACACTTAGGCAATTGGGCTTTCACATAATCAAAACTGCCAAGCTCTTGCTTAAGGAGTTTGACTGTGGCGAGATTTGTCTTCATGGATCCAGGACATGTCTAATGTGGATAAAAAACACTGAAATTATGGGTCACAGAACATGTTTGCATGCTGTATCCAAGTTGAACTATTTACAACCCAACCTATAATCTGACACATTTATTAAACGTGCCAAAAATCTCAACCAAAACCCAACTCGTTCTTACAAATGTTGACCCACTGACCCATGTAAGATAAATGGGTTTGGAATCGGTTGGTTGTAAATAGATTGAACAACATGTTTATTGTTTTTATACTTTTTCCCTGCTTTGCTTTTATACAATTTCAATGCAGCATAGATGCTAAGCACAAGTCTATGTGATACTGGAACATTAACATTACATAAGACTAACTGATCCCTGTTTAAAAAAAATCAAAGAATAAACTTTGAATCATCAAATTATCATCCAAAATATAAGTCATCAAATTCACAAGTTGCCAAGTATGTCCAGTCTTTATATACTTTAAGTTATCAAATCATCGTCCAAAATATAAATATGGTCTAACTTGAACTTAACAATTGTTCATCATAACATTTTTTTTAAGGAGTTGTTCATCACCAAGGTTCTAAATGTGGATTTCATGTCGGAGTTCGGCAAGTTGAAAAATAAACACGTGTTAGCAAAATGTCGGTATATTAGTCTCGTGTTGGTGGAAATTAATAAAAAAAAAATCACATTTGTTCCGAAAACTTTTATGTCGATATCGTGTCGGAGTCATGTTGGTAAATTTAAAATAAGCACGTGTCAACGAAATTTCGGTGTCACATGGTGACATTTGGTATAATGATCATCATAATATCATATTCATAAAACATAATATACCAATACCATTGGAGTCCAAATAATAGAATAAACATTCAACGTTCCATGGTCAAAGCCTCAAAGGACCGGTTGCCCAAAGGGAGGAACCATGGAAGAGAGAGTGGTAGCCGATTATGTTTTAATGTTATAGGGATTTACTTTATGTTCAGATTTTTACACGTTTATTTTTTAGTTTATGGGGTTTTCATGTTCTCCCTATTAGGAAATTTAGATGAAATGAAAAAAAAAAAATAATATTGTCAATGCTTATTTTACGAAAAATGTTTGAAATTTATAAATACCCAGTGTGTACCATGTCGTATATGTGTCTTTGGTCCTCAATCCGAACCTAAAACATTTATTAAATGGGTTAGACAAGTTGACCTATTTTTGATCCATACACATTTAAGGTCAACTCAAACCCAATTTTTCTGTGTCGTGACTCGTGCCCGATTAGGCTTGTGTCTGAGTTGAGAAGTGCCAATCCAAACTCAAATGCCAATTATTATTGGTTGATTGATGGAGACTAGCTGTACTTGAGTAGCCTATTGGTCGGCATTGAATCAATTAATTAAGTGCTAATTATTTTAGTATAAAGTCCTGTTCTGTTTATTTTAATTTTGGTTTTTTTAAATTATATATCCATGACCAACTTCTTCAATGGAACATCTGTTGCAAACTATTATGATCAATGTTTTAAAAAACGGGAAATGGGCATGATAGGATTGTATTTCTACACGTGTAAACGCTACCCGGGCATTTAAACAGGGTTTAATGCAAAAACAGTTGAAGTTAAAATTACACACACACACACACACACACATTTGACATACATATAATCAACAACATTCATCAAATTACCTGTATATATGCAATTAATATTCAATCTAGACCAAGAGTGGTCTAATTCAAACAAATAACCTGAATAATGTGAGATAAAGGGAAAATAAGGAAGAGGAGAAAGACAAGAGCAACAACAAAGTGAAAAAATGGCTGTGTAGATGGGTGACATAGGAAAAATTGGCCGTGTATCATAACAGAAACAGCTATGTATACAGGTGACACGGGAAAAAAAGATAGTGTATAAGCCAATCTGTCTAACAGCTTGTGTAGCCTCAAATGACACGGGCAACACGTAGATGTGTGAACACTGTTTAAACAACCATGTCAACCATTTTTAGAACAGTGATTATGATTGAAAATCATGTTTTAATCTAATCCTTGATAGGTCATTCTTTTATTTATTTTGATTTTTTGTCTGCCTTTTTGTTCAAGTTTTTGTCATAAGTTGTTATGATGCTAACTTTTGTTGTAATTTTGTTCTTTTACTACAACTCATCAATATTTATGTTTTCTATTTAAAATGTAATTATTGATTAAAAATTTTAATCTAATAATTTCTAATTCCCATATAATCTGTAGTCAATTTAATGGTTGAACAAATGCTCATTCTTCATTTTCTGAAGAATGAGCATTTGTTTGCTTCACGTGTATCTTAAAACTCATTTTGAACCTGATATAGATATTTCAAAATGAAACTGAGCCAAGCTTGAACGAAGTTTTTTTACTTCAATTTGAACTTGAATGTTGCCTTGCTATTTTAAATTGAAAGACAGTTAAGTTTAGTTCAACTGTAACTCCCAAGTAGTCCAACATATGAATACAGTGGCATTGATACTAAATTCATTGTACCACACCAAAAGTCATTCTGATATGCTTTATCATGCTTACTTAGATTTTTAAGTCATTCTGATCCGTTTTATGAAGCTTATTGGTACTTCTTGCACCTGCTTTTTATTCTGGGTGACCTTAGTCATGGTTGTTAAGGCACCAAGGCTTCTTCTTGGGTTAAGGCCAAGGTTTTAGACATTAGTATCATGTTGGACTTCGATTCTTCAAAAATTGGAAACTTATCGGACATCGGTGGAAATATTAGTAGAAAATTTATTGAGAATGTTTTATTTGAAAAAGAGTTTTCTGTAGTTTTGCTGTAGACCAATAGACTAGAGAGTCGTGTTGTTGGGATTAAAGGATAGGATGATATTTTTGAGTGGTCAAGCATGAAGTTTAGGTCGAAGTTTTGAGACCAACAGGTTGAAGGTAAGTATCGTCTGATCCTTGAGGTATGATACTTTTGGATTAACATTCACGAGACCGAGGTTGAGGTGCACGAGTTGAGGTGTTGGCTGGACTTGGAGGTATGATACTGGTTGCTCTGGACATTGAGACTTTGGGTGTTGGTTGGACTTACAGGTTAGATACTCTAGTTGCTCTGGGCATCTTGGTTAGGACGTGGAGAGGGCAAACTCTATGTTGTTGAGCTAGAATTGGTAGTTGCACCTGTTTTATTTCTAGTGATGTCCTGAGAGAGAGACAACTTTTCTGTGTGGTTAGTCTTTAAAGGGTCTTTTAGTGAGGTTGGACATCAGGACGGGTAGGTTCTTCTTAAGGTGAGTTGTCCGTAGAAGTGTAGTACACTTCGATGGCTGCTTGTGGTCAGAGTTAGTTGTTTGACGTTGAACAACACGACTCAACTGATTTTTGGACCTTGTGGTTCAAGATTTTTTGTGTTTTTGCATGTGTGATGTTGAGATAGCTTTCAAGAATGCATGTCTTTTAGTAAGGGTGTTTCGTGGTTTTCGGGGTTTTTGACTTGTGAAACTTGAATTCCTTGTGAAAGTGTTGTTCTAGAGTTTTTTGCATGTTGCTGAGCTTTAGTGGTTTTTCACAGTGGTAGTGTTTTTTAGTAGTGATGATTATAAAGGTTTTAAATATATGTTTTCCAGATTTGTGATTTTGTGTGGGGTGTGTACTGAGTGACCTTTTTGATGGTCACTTATGCATGTTTTTTTTTGTGGTTTTCTAGTTACAAGTGTAGTTACGTAGTGATCTTTTTCTTAGTACATTATAACTTGAGTCACGTTGCCATACATATTGGTTTTTGGGTAGATAGTTGCTTTTATTTACTTTTAAATTTATTCTAATATTGTGTTTTTAAATTGTTTAGGCTAGTATTTTGGGTTGTAGTGGCTAAGATCGTTACATTAATCATTGCCCCACCAATGATATATACATGTTAAAAGGATACATCTAAAATATTTATTATGTTATTATTAACTTATTATAATAATACAAAATATATATTATTGTTAAATTTTGTAATTAGAATGATTAATAATTATTACAGATATTATATTAATTTATTTATAAACTAAATAACATATCCCTAATTGTTTTTTGTTCATTTCATCACATATTCACTAGAGATTTAATTATTATTTTACTCATATTTTTTCTTGAATATAGAAATAAATTATCATATTGAAAAGTGTTTATATTATATATAGGCATGGTAAAGGACATATTTGCTCTAGATTGGCTACATTTGTATTACTTTTGGTCATTGTAGATTTATTAGTTATGAGATATGTTAGTGATTATATTTTATCAAATTGATATTTATGATGTGAATCTAAAAATTTGTAACACAAGCACCATTCATATGTAAGTGTGTTAACGTTTAGCTCAACATGATTAACTTGACTCTTTGTTTTTCAGCATGATGACACAAATCAACATGATTTAGTTTTAATCTGTGACAAGTGATACAACAATTTCAGCATTTAACAAATTTCTGCATTTTATACTAAAAAAAAAGGTAATGCATAACTTTAACCATCCCAAAAATATATAACATCGACACACATGGAAACAGTGACAACGTAAACCATACTTATTAAGATGCCAAGGCGTTGGGTGCCTAGGTGCCATTAAAAAATATAGAAATAATTTATTTTTTAGTATTTGTAATATTTATGTTGTCCATTACTAAATGCAATTATACATTGATACATATATTCTTAACTAATCCCTAAATAACATTGAAATATATAACAAATGACAAGATAATAATAAAATATAATAAGATAAACATCAAAGCATCAATATAAATACACATTAACATCTAAATAAATTAAAAACAATTAAGTTTAATAAGCCTTAACTAAACAAAATAAAAATATAAGAGAATAACAATGTCTTAGGCTTTAGTCAATATTGAAGAACACAAAAAAAGATCAAATATGAATCTTGTGTTCTTATTCACTTTCTTCGTAATTTAATAAATCATTAAATTATTCTTTAGAGTTGAGATTCTCATCATCCTCTTCTTTAATGGCTTTTCCCTCTTCATCTTCTTTGTAGAAGTTGGAGATCACTAGAGGAGAAGGAAGAGGATGATGCCATTACAGAGGAGAGTAACGGGTAACAGACAGAGAGATAGATTGTCACGATAGGCAGACAGGTAGCATAGGACTTCTCACGACATAGGAGAGGTACCTATATCATGGAGGAAGAGGAGAAATGGAGGGAGAAAGAGAACCTATCGGTCTACACAATTGGCGGGAACAATAGTAGGCTAGTCCTGTAAGGGCAAGAATCGGTGGTTGGGTGGTAGGTTTAGGGTTTTTATATTATTATTAGGCTTGTGTTCTGTTACCATGTAGAGAGAACAGGCATGATAGATTGTATTACATTAAGGATTATCTCCTATGTATATATAGGAGAACACAAACCTAAATGGATAACATAAAGATAAAAGGATAAAAAGATAGCACAAATATCCATATGGGGATCCATCTACTCTAATATGTACTAATTTAATTATGCAAACTGTGTTGTAATTATTTAGTAACCATCTTGAAATAGAGCATGATTGTGTTAAAGCTTAAAAATGAACTTAATCATGTTTGACAGATTGGCAGACCCTAGCATGACATGGTTCAGGTTTACATGTTAATGTCTCTTAAACCGATTATTACTAACCCAAATCTGCTTACTTTGTGTCATATCATGAATGATGTCATTTTTGTTGTGTTGGGTCATCAGTCATCTTTGATAAATCTAATTTGTAAGAGAATTGGGATAGGCACCTCAAATTGAAGAAAATACTTCTGGAGTTGATTCATCATTTTAAGATTTTGCTGAACGTTAATGGGTCTTTTTTTGGTCTATGTGACATATCACATAAGTTTTGTGTTTTTTTGGAGTGAAATGGTGCTTTTTTTATCCACTAGCAGCCTAGGCACATGAATGACGAATGTAATTTTTTGAAGATATTAGATCAGTTAATTGGCAAGCAAGTTACATTTTTCATAGTAAAAAATAACATGAAATAATAAATAATTCATTGAAAACATGAAATCTTAATTTGATAAACTGAAAAAGTAATTATTTGAGACATATGTAATATACAAATCTGAATGAAATACAGATATAATTACTTGTATTCATTGTTTTAATTTCAAAAAGTATTAAATCATACATATAAAAATGTAAAATACATTACTATATCACCAGGTCTGAAATTCTTACATAAGAAATCAGTGGTTCAAAATCAGATATTATTCTCAAAAGATGTAAATTTTATATTCAAAAGCAAGTTATCATATTATATGAGGGATAAATGGCTAGAAATAACAACAAACATAAGGTATACGCAACTTCTAATCCATCACAAAAAATTTTAGTTTGAATATCAAACTCCAATTTCTTTTTCCTAATTTGTGCTTCAGAAAAATACCTCTTTAGTGGTGTAGAACATGACTGTTTAGGATTGTGGTTGTTCTCCCAAATATTGCAAACGACTGATGTTAGCTAATGTGATGCTCCTCAATTTGTGGCTCATGGGCTATTCTATGTCAAACTTTTTGACTGAATGCCACTAATGTTGTTGGCTCCGACATTTTATTACACACTCCCAATAGTCTGATTGTCACATTCAAGGAACTTAAATCACACACCTCCCATCTTGCTCCAGTGTATTTTGCAGGAAAACATGGCATGGCAGAGTTGATATATCAAACAACAATGTTGTCCCCCCTTTCAATAATAGGAAAATTCTAATGGATGATAAATTTGTAAATATCATGCATAGGTTGTTATCATATAAATCTCACAAACAAGATTTTGAGGACAATGAAAGTTTATACGAGAAGAATAGTTTACCCTTATGCCATTCTCTTTGTTTCACTACCTGCTTGAACTAGACATGCTTCTATCAAACTTTCACACAGGATATGAAAGAAGATGATCTTACACGCTTAGGTGAACACATATAGAGTTTTTGAAGCAGAAAATATTACTTGGTAGATGGAAATGAAGACATCCATTGGATTTATTATGGATTTATGGTAAGAAAAGCTATTAGGATACAGTTCATTTGGAAAAGTTGTGGCTTAATGTTCATCAACGGAATGGTAAAGGACACATTTAAATACTTATTTGTTAACATCAATTGCAAGCTATAATGTAAAATAAACCTGAAATGGTTGGATAAGAAATGATAACGAAGAATAATCAATTTCATTGTCTTTTTTGTGTCATTTGCTAATTAATGGGAATATAATGGAAGGGGTAAAGCTTATATATGGCCATTTGTTTCATTGTTGATAATAAAATTGATATTTGCAAATGATGTATTCAATTCATCCATCTCCATCTATTCTTTTCCATATGAAGATATTAATTTAAGTGTAATATGATTAACTGTGGAAACTTCTTTCATTATATATCATATATATCATGATTATTTAAGGAAATAAGAAGGGTAGATTAAGAGGCTTGGGTAAGGCTAAAGGAACAAAAAAAAAAAAAAGCATGTAACACCTGCAATTTGTTTGCCTTGTGTAGTTTATTTAATAAACTAAAGGCATGTGCTGTAATCGTGAGTTTTAGGTGGCTGTTTCTGGCACATATTGGGAGCACGTAGTTCTAGCATGTGACTTAGGTGCGTTGCCCTGTGTCAGTTTTCAGTAATTCTATAGTTTACTGTTTGAGTTTGGTATTATAATTGGGATTGATGATGATGTTATTTTGTTGTTTTGAGGACAACTTGATATTTTGACCATTGTGGAAATTTATGATGAATAATCTTAGATTTTTGTGCATGGGCTCCTTGCATGTAGCATGTTGTGGGATGGTGTGTGCAAGTGCGGAGTTGTGGTTGCCAAGTGCACACAGTATTTGTGCAAGTGTTGCAAATGGTTTGTGCAAGTGGTAGGAATTACTTGTGGTTGTGTGTTTGCAACACTTGTTTCTTGGTTATGTGCGTGATCTTTAACTTCACGACTATATAAGGAGCAATGGCGACCTTTCTCTCCTCATTTCCTTCTCCCATAAGAGAGAGAGAGAGAGAGAGAGAGTTGAGAGGAGGAGAAGCTTGTGTTCTTCTCCTCCTTGAGAGAGTTGGGTGAGTGAGGTGAGGAGTTCTTAGCAGTGTGTTTTGCTCTCGTGGGAAGGAGGTGAACTTCGAGCATCGATCCATCGTCGACAATCTCCTTTCCTTCATTTTGAGTTCTTGAGGAGGTAAGTTTTGACTCTATAGTGGTCGGGTTCGTCTTCTCCTCTGCATGCATGTTTGATTCATGATCCTTGCTGTGGTAGTTGGCATGGGAGGTTGAGGTGTGCTCGTGGGGAGGGAAGAGAGCTCTAATCGCCACCTGTGTGTGTGTGAGTTCGTGAAGGTAAGTTTTAGGTTTGCTGTTATTGGGTTCTCATTTTCTTCCCTTACATGCAAGAGTATGGAGTTAATTTGTGATTGTTGGTTCTTGTTTGGTGGCTCGTGCATGCTCAGTTGGAGGCGAGAGTTGTGGCCAAGTACGAAGCTTAAGTTAAGGTTTTGAGACCAAGAAGGTGTTGGTAATTGTCGTTAGATACTAGAGGTATAATACTCTTGGATTGGTGTTCTTGAGATCGAAGTTGAGGTCCGTGAATGGAGGTGTTGGCTAGACCTCGAGACATGATATTCTAGTCGCTCTAGACGTCGAGACTTGGTTAGGCTCGAGCTCTGGTAAGTGCTGGCTAGGCTTGGAGCTTAGAGACTCTGGTTGTTCTGGACATTGAGACTAGGACGTTGAGAGGGTTGACTCTGCGTAGTTTGGGTCAGAACAGATAGTTTCATGAGTTCCATTTCTGGTGACGTTCTCAGAGAAGACATCTCGAGAAGGTTAGCATTGTTAACGATTCGTCAGAAAGGTTGAACTTGGGGACATAGGCTTCTTATAGGATGATTTGTTCATAATAGTGTAGTACACTTTTGTGGCTATTTGTGGTCAGCTTTGATTGTTTGGCATAGGACAACACGACTCTGTTTTCAACCTGTGAAGCATCGTGGCTTTTTTGTGGTTTTTTTTGGCCTATGTGACTTGAGTTTTAGGGAGATGTCATTTTAGAGTTTGGCATGTTCTCGAGTTATTTGTGGTTTTACAATAGTGGTTAAAGGTTTCAATGTTATGATTCCGGATTGGTTTAGCTCTTGTTTTTATTCTAATTTTTATGGTTTTTGTGTGGAGTGTGTGTTGAGTGACCTTTTTGATGGTTACTCACGTGTGTTTTTGGTTTTTAGTTTACAGGTAATGTGTAGCAAAGTTTTCTCTTGTGCATATAACAAGAGTTACATAGCCACACACTACAGGTTTCTAGGTAGATAGTTCTTTTATTAGCCTATGTTTTTATGATAATTGAGGATTATTTTATGTTTAATATTATTTAGGCTAATATTTTAGATTGCAGTGACTGGGTCATTACAAAAAGAAAAGAAAAGTTAAAGGAGGTACTGAATTTAGTAAAAGATAACAATCAATCGAATCTCCTTTGTTCTCCTTACTGCTATGCAGGTAAAATGGATATATCTTTATAATTACATGGTATAATGAAATAAAAAAGGCATATGAAAATTAGAGAAATTTAATAGTCTTCCAACAAAAAGCATGTACCTATTATAAAAAAATAAAATATTATTATAAATCAAATATAAAAAATCTAATATAGTTTAAAAATGGTGGGATTTGATATGATCTATTGTAACTTATTAGACATATCAGCTCTTGATTTCATTCCTTACATGATATTTATGCTATGCATGAAATATCTGAAGCACTAAAATATTGAATATATATTTGTGTTAATTATGTAATGGAGGATACCACATAAGCAAAGGTAGGGAGAAATGAACATGTGGATTACCACATTGCATGCTCTAAAGAGTAATTAAGGACTATGCTTAGATGGCACGTGCCTTCTCTTTCTCAAAGTGAGAATTGGTGTTATAGACTTGTAGTATAGTTAAATATTTATGATCTCTTGTAGTTTTTCTTTAGTGGGGAATTAACCAAATTCTTTTGTGTGTCTTTTGCTTGCATATGCTTATTTTTATTCCTAATTTCCAAGAAATTGTGATATTCTAAACCCTGGCAGGCCTGTATGTACTGTTTGGAATGCCGTTCAGCTTAGTTAATGAAAGGTCCTTTTTGTATTTATTTTGCAGATTGTGCCCTTTATTGTCATGTTCTTTGAATTTTTTGTGTGGATATTCTTCTGGAATGCCAGAGACTTCATTCTTTTTATATAAAATGTTTTTTGCAGGATCAGCCTGAATGTGCCGTTCGGCATTTCTCCAAAATGAAAAAAATGAATGTTAAACCAGATATTAAAACATATGAGCTTCTTTTTTGCTTGTTTGGTCATGTCAATGCTCCCTATGAGGAGGGCGATGTTTTTTCTCAAGCAGTTCTCAGAAAACGTGTCCGCATCATAGAGATGGATATGTTCAGAAATGGGGTTGAACACAACTCTTTTACATTAGAAAATTTGGTAATGTTTACTTTTCATGCTTTTAAAATGTTCTTCAGTATATACTAGAATTGAATGTCTGATCAAAAGATATTTGAAGAGCTTTTTTATAAATCTTTTGTTATTGTTATATCCATTTAGCTAATAACTTTCTTTTTCCATGTTTTCTAATTAATATGCATCTTCTAAAAGTGTCTGGTTTTGCCACTTTTAACTGGACATCCTATTTGTAGGTTTTTGTCATATTGAGTGAACTTTGAATCTTGGTTATGTAATAAGCCTCCTGACTTTAGTCTATTAGCATTGCATAATGAGTGTTTAATCTTAGTAAAATTGGAACACCTAGTGGAAAATCAACCATTCAACTTGTGTTCATCATTCTTAACAAAAATTTTGAGAAATGAACGGAGGTATCTACTTTCCTTGAAAAAGGCTCTTAAAAGTTATGGTGTTTTTCAGCCGAATTCAACAGTTATAAGAGAAACATTCTTGCATTTACCATATGTTTGTATGTCTCACTTGTATTTGGGAAGGGCATCCAAGATAACTAGAATATTTTTCTGACTGAGATTGGCTTCAGTTACAATTTCTGAAGCATAGCTAGTTCTGGGCTGCAATATTCATGCTGTTGCTGATGTCAGTGCCAGTACATCTGGTCCCATACATCCGATTTAACTCAATTTTGCAAATAAAAATAAAGATTTATTTGAGATGTACTTTAGTGTCATTTAAATTGGCAGGCTTCATGGTTTCACAAAATCTGTTTGTTCTTGGATAATATTAATAGTTTTGTGGGTAGAATCTGGCTTTGATATGCAAATGATTGTTAAAGAATTTAAATTCCTTTTCTCTTGTATTATCCAGATAAGGGGCTTTGGATTTGAGCGAATGACAGATGAGCTTCTCCAATATCTTTGTATAGCAGAAAATATGTTCACAAACGCTTACCCAGGAACTATTACGTACAATGTTGTTCTACATGCACTTGTACTGGCTAGGGATGTAAGTGATGGGCTTCATATTGGACTACATACACTTTGCCATGTGCTTTTGTTATCTAATGATTGAATGCATTGCTGCTTAAAATGCAGAGTAATGCAGCTATTAATGTTTTAAAAAAGATGATAGCATATGCAGTTCCACTTGATGCTGCAACATACAACATTATGATCGACTGTTGCAGTATTTCAAGCTGTTTCAAAACTGCCTGTGCACTCCTATCATTGATGTTGCGTACTGGCTTCACTCCTGATGCATGTACTTATACTGCACTCTTGAAGGTATGGCCTATACAATCAATCATATTATGCTGTAAACATTCTCTCTTATAGTAACTTTTGTACGAAAGTTTTCTCATCATATTGTACTTTTTTAAGGTTGTACACCATGTGAAGAATTGAAGAGTAATTATTTCCTACTTAATTATCTATGATTTGTTCTGATTGATGTGCCCTCTTTTTTCTTAGATTCTCGTCTCAAATGAAATGTTTGATGAAGCTCTGAAGCTGTTTAATCAATTTTTCAAAGAAGGTCTTGTGGCTGATGTTCTTGTGTTCAATACCATTCTTGAAAAAGCGAGTGACAAGGTAGTCCTTAAAATTTAAGTGCTATAAAATCATTGTGTCAGACTAATGCTGTGGGTTTTTGGCATGAACTGACAGGGACATCTTGATATAATCGAGCTTATCATTGAGCGAATGCACCAGGAGAAAGTCCAGCCTGACCCAACAACTTGTTATTATGCATATGCCGCATATAGTTATCGTGGCTTTTACAACACGGCAATGGAAGCATTGCAAGTATTGAGCATGCGGATGATTTCAGAAAATGATAGTACTCTTCATGAAAAGAAAGCTACATATGAACATCTTGTCTATAGTGAGGATCCTGAAGTTGAGTCATGGATCATTAAGATTTTTAGTGTTGCCAACGAGAATCTTGGAGCAGCTTTATTGAATTTAAGATGGTGTGCAATTTCTGGTCATCACATTTCATGGTCTCCTGAAGATAGTCCATGGGCAAAAAGACTCAGCTCGTCATGCTTATTTGAAATGGGCTAATTGAATTTTTTAATGTCCTGCTATTGTGGTGTCTTTGGTTGTAATTATTCGTGCTAGAGCCTATAAGAAATGTGCTCGAAATCTGTATTTGAAGAGTACATGTATAGTGTTAAAAACTGAATACAGAAATTTAACAAATAAATTGTCTAGCTAATTGCTTATAGTTAATCATGGTGATCTTGTGCAACTTGGTAGTCTGTTCGACATGTATGGTAGTTGTAGTTTGTTATTGGATAATGATCATCTGACCTCTCCAGCTCAAGCTGTTTATAATAGTCAGTGGGCTCTACAGATTCTTGATTTTTCTTGCTCCAATACTTCTATTAAGCAATAAATCTTAATTAGTTGTTCTATCCTTCCACTTTTGGCATAACCCGTATGTCGTGTGGAATGCTACATTGGGCACTTGCCGGATGTGACCTACGGTGCACTCGGAGTCCTTAGGCAATTAAAGCCTCTCTCTTGATTGATTTGCTCAGATGTTTGCTTATTCTTGGTCCAGTGCAATTCTATTTCTTATAGCAAGCATTAATAGCCACCTCTACGGTTCGTTCTATATCTCTTAAAAGCCTTGCCTTTATAAATACGGGAACATTTTTGTTAAAAAAAATGCACTCCTTTGTGTCGTGGCACACTTGGAAAGGCATTGGGGAAGGAAGCAATCCTTGATTGTATGATGATTCATTCTCTTGATTGTCTAGATTATCAGATGTTGAATTAGGTAATGATGAATAAGTATTCTTTGTTCCACATTGATGATCTATTCAATCGGTTGTAGTCTATTTTGGTATTTTCGAAAATGGATTTGAGATCTTGATGTCATCAGTTGAGGATCTGTGACATCCAGAAGATTACCTTTTGAATACAGTACAGTCACTATAAGTTTATGGTTGTCCTTCGGGCTAACCAATGCACCTATTGTATTCATGGATTTAATGAATTTTGGATCAATTTGTGGTGGTTTTTGTTGACGACATTCTAGTTTGTTCTTCGGATGTGGAGACTCATGCATTGTACTTGAGAGTAGTGCTGGACACTCTGAGACAACACTAGCTGTATGCGAAGCTTTTCAAGTGCGAATTTTGATTGAGTGAAGTTTTGTTCTTCGGTCATCTTATTTCTAGAGAAGCCATTAGGGTGGATCATGTTAAAGTGGAGGCAGTGAGTAGTTGAGAGATGCCCAGGACACTGTCTGAGATTTAGAATTTCTTGAGTTTAGTAGGTTATTATAGGAGGTTTATTCGAAATTTCTCTTTTATTGTAACACCTTTGACAGCTCTAGCTACGAAGGAAGTTCCATTTGTTTGGGATCAAGACTACAAAGCGAGCTTCAATGAGTTGAAGGCTCATCTAATTTCAACTCTTGTGTTGACCTTGTCCTCTAGAAGTGGTGGCTTCATAGTGTATAATGATGTCAGTGGTGTTGGGTTGGGTTGTGCCTTGATGTAGCATGGCAACGTCGTAGCTTATGCGTCTCACTAGATGAAGGACCACGAGAAGAATTACTCTACTCATGACTTGGAGATGGTTGTGTGTGGTGTTTACGCTCAAGTAGTGGCAGCATTACCTATATGGAGAGTAGTTTGAGGTCTACACGGATCATTAGATTTTGAAGTATATATTTACTCAGAAGGACTTCAACATGCAGTAGCGTCGGTGGATGGAGTATCTGAAAGACTACCATTTCAGCTTGTCCTACCACCCTAGGAAGGCAAACGTGGTGGCGGATGCTTTGAATAGGTGTACGTAGGTGATGACAAGCTTGACGGTCAAGGAGTGGACCATGTTCGAGGATTTAGTGGACTGTAGGCCTAGAAGACAAACTCGGGGAACAGTTGGTGCCTAGGTGGCCAATTTGACTGCTTGTCCTAAGCTTGTGGAGTTTATTATTACCCATCAGTAGTCAGATTCTTTTGTTTAGGCTATTTTTGAGAAGCTGGAGGTTGCGAGAGAGCCTCACTTTCTTGTTGGGACATATGAAGAGTTGAGATACGATCATCGGTTGTACATGCCCCAACACGAGAAGGCTAAGCAGAGGCTATTAGATGTAGCTTATTAGTCCAAATATACTACTCATGTTGAAAGTACAAAGATGAGAAGAGCTTTTGGTGGCCTAGCATGAAGAAGGATATTATTGACCACGTGGTGAGGTATATGACTTGCTAGTTGGTCAAAGCAGAGTATTAGGAGCTTGGAGGAGCCTTGTAGCCATGAGACATTCTTGAGTGGAAATGGAAACATGTCTTTATGGATTTTCTGATAGGTTTGCCGCATACCAAGAGAAAGAACGACACTGTGTGGATGATCGTGGATCAGCTAACCAAGTCTACACACTTCCTTGTCATCCAAGTAAATCTTCCAATGTACCAATTGACAGAGCTATATATGTTGGAAATTGTCTGGTTGCACGGTATTCTTGTGTCCATTATATCTGATAGAGACATAAGGTTCATTTCAATGTTTTGGAGGATCTTGCAAGAGACTTTTGGCACGGTACTTAATTTTAGCACGATGTTTCATCCTTAGTCGGATGGTTAGACAGAGAGAACCATCTAGACTTTGGAGGACATGTTGAGAGCATGTGCCATAGACCTACAAGGGAACTAAGAAGAGCATTTACCTTTGGTAGAGTTCAACCACAACAATAATTATCATTCTTGCATTGGGATGGCACCATTTGAGGCCTTGTATGGTAGACCGTGTAGATCCCTTATTGCTGGAGTGAAATAGGTAAATGACAACTTAGACTTGAGATTGTGCAGCTACATGCGGATAGAGTGGATTTGATCCGCAAGAGACTGTTAGCTGCACAGAGTTGGCAGAAGATCTACGTCGATTAGAGGCGGAGACAACTGAAATTTCTGGTAGGGAACTATGTGTTCTTGAAAGTGATGACGACCAAAGGCGTGATGAGGTTTGGGAAGCATGGTAAGTTGAGCCCTAGATATATTGACCCATACCAGATCATGTAGAGGGTTGGTGAAGTTGTATATCGACTGGACCTATCACCAGAGTTGGCGTCAATCTATGACTTTTTCTGTGTCTCTATGTTGAAGAAGTGTCTGGATAATGTATCACAAGTGATTCTAGTTCAATCGGAAGTACTTCAACAAGATTTATCTTGTGTGGAGGATGCTATCCAAATTATTGACCAGAAGAAACTAGTGCTGCGGAACAAAGTGATCCCGTTCGTTCTGGTGCAATGGTAGCATCATAGTGCTAATGAGGCCACTTGGGAATGTGAGGACGCGATCCAAGCCCATTATCCCTACCTTTTTGCTTACCAATGATTTCAGGAGTGAAATCCTTTTGTAAGGAGAGTAAGACGTAACATCCTAAAAATTCATTATATTTGTAATTAATTAGAATTAATGAATTTTATTATGGACAGATGTTACTAGCATGAAGCTATTTTAGATGGTTCAGTGGTTTTATGCCTTGAAGTGGTTTTTATCTTGTTTTCTTGAGCAACACTATGCTTCTCCTATGTGGGTGTGCTGGGTGTGGGTGTGTGGATATGGGAGTGTTAGGTTGCCTTATGTTTGGTTGGAGGTTTGAGAAGTGCGGTTAAACACATGCATTGATTCGTTGTTGCATGCATGCAAATCTACCACCACTGACACTGTGACCATGTCGGTGGAACCCCTGGGCGCGGTTCACCAAAACCTGACTCCGGTGTGCGGAAACACACTGGAAGGTCCGATACAGTCACGACGAAAATGGTGGATCCGGAGGAAGAGACAAGACTCGGAAACACCAAAGGGAAAACAAAAGGATAAGGAAAGGAGTCGCCACCTAGTCTTTTAATGGAAAGAC